>NDXZ01045206.1:1001-15305 GCA_003055125.1 Paykullia maculata | reverse complement strand
AAAAAAAAAAAAACAAGTAAGCTGTGCCAAATCTTATATACCCTTCCCCACGTGTATATATGTATGTACATACGTATGGGTGTATATATATATATTCATACTTATATATGTACGTATGTCTTTTTTATGTCCGAAAGGTATTAAAAGTCTTAGAAAACTTTTTTTTATGATATTAATTTTAGTCCATGTAGGTTTTTTGCCCATTTCTTTGCTGATTCTGGGCCAATTAAACATTTTTTTCAAATTTCCCAAAAAGGAATGTCTTACACACAAATATAATAAAGAATCGAATGGAAATTTCTGATTGTTTTATACCAGTAACGGGTCCGTACAACATCGGTGGGCTAAGAAAAGTTGATTTCAACAGATTGACAGATGGACAGACGGACATAACTAAATCGACTTTCCTATCGATAAGGATTCAGAATATATAGAATTAATGGGGTCGCAAATGAATATTGTAAAAAATAACAAGCGGAAGACAAACTCATATGTATATACCCTTGTCACCTGTGGTGAAGGGTATAATAACACTAATTAAAAGATAAGTTCATAATCAAACGTTAAACGTTAAATATTAAAAATTATCTTATAACAAAAAATAGTTATTAACAATGGAAACACGGACTGACAAAAACCGAAATCAATTTGTTTTTGATAGTAACAACAATAAAGTTAATTAATTTGTTTATTTTTTTGTTTTTTAATAGTTAGTATGTATGTACTTTACTTTTATCTAATATTTTTGGAAACTAGTAAAAGTATGAAACATAAAAATGTACATCATTAAATGTAATTGGAAAAGATTAAACATTCATTGGGTATTTTAAAACATTCAAAAACAAATACACGACATCTCGACAAGACATTGATTTGTGTGCAGAAGAACAAATTGTTGGTAAAATATTTTATTGGAGATATATGAAGTCCAGCACCGATTACACTTAAAATCATTAAGGCTCGTAAAATTGCAATCTGTAGAAGGTTTTAATGGACAGATACATGGGTGGAAGAACATAGTTAAAACAACCTAGAAGCATCGCATAATATTCTATTGGTGTAGGGTATAAACTGCAAACTTACATTTAACTTTTTGATACTTCAAAACTTGAAGTAAAAAAATATTCGATTAAATAGTCTGCATTATGGAGTATCAGCTATTAATTTATGTATTAATGTACATACATATACATACATACATACATATGTATGTTTTTAATAGATAAGAATTCACTTTATCTATGTATGTACGTATGTATGTAGGTTTAATATTTTTTGAAATTGTATAAAAAGCCGTTAACAACATGCACTGGTATCAATCAGTTTTCATTTTGCTGCAGCTGAGTATCTACCGCAATATTTTGAAGGAACATAATGAAAGTATTCTTATCGGCCATCTTGATAGTGGCCTTGGCCTATAATGGTTGTTCCGCTTTGGTAAGCAAGCCACTTTGTGGTGAAAGCACTTCCTCCAAGACTATACAATTGGTTGCTCCAAAAAAACCGCCCAGGGAGTGTAATTACAAAATAAAGGCCTACAGCAAAGATGTGTGCCAATTGCGTATTGAGTTTGGTTACACCTTAGCACCACCATCCGTGCCCACTAATTATAATGATTTGAAATATGTAGAATGTGATAAGGACTACTTCCTAGTTGGAGATTGGAAACTTTGCGGTTCGGAAACATCTCAACACATATATCTGCCCTTGAATCGAACAGCAGGTGTAACAAGTGTGGACCTAAAGGTGGCTTTGGCGAATCGAGCAGGTCTAAATACTTTACCTATTCCCAAGTGGAGCATATTTATAACACAATTGGAATGTCCTGGTGTTGGTGCACGAAGTTCCATAATCAATGATGCTTTCTTTGTGGCTCCTCCTGGTTGTTTACAATATTTCCCCAATACTGAGGGTACGGTGAGATCATTTAATTATGATCAGGGCAAGGGTATGTATCCCGGAAGACTTAACTATGTCATATGTTTTCGTCGCACCGAAAACACAAAAGCTTTAGTGTAAGTTTAATGACTTGTTCATAAGTGGGACTTAAATCTTATTGGTTTTTATTTTTTAGTCTGAAATCAAACTTTTTCGTTTTGGGTTCCAACTCACAGAAAAATATAACCGATGAATATTGTTTTACGAATCCAAACAACAATCGTATTAATTCCGATTATTTAATGATACCTCAATCTGAAATTGTGTCAACAAATAAACGTGCCACATATTACTGTGGTAAAAACATGCCGGGCTTGGAAATTCTCAGTAAGTTTATTATAAATTCAATATACAAATAATATAAAATGAATTGACTTTTTTAATATCCTTTTTTTAAAAAAAGTTTGGAAAATTAAATATAGGAACGACTTTAAAAAAGTTTTATAAATTTTCTGAACATAAGAAATATTTTAAAAGCTCACTATTAATTATGTATATACGTACATATGTATGTATGTAGTTAAAGACTTTTAATTATTATTAAATTTTTTCCTTAACAGGCACAAACCCAGGACCATTAATGCTTTTGTTTAATAGTGATGGTTTGTACGAAAAAGAATGCGGCTTTTCGTTAAATTATACTGTTGTCTCATACTAAATGCATTATTTGATATAGTAATCTTATAATAAATACAAAATACTTTTATGAAACATAATAAAAATATAATATTTCTTTTTATTTGCTTACATACATGAATAAATTAACGACAGATTGTTAACTGTAATTTTTATAGTTTTTTATTTTAATTAAATTTTTTTTAATTTCAACAATTTTTTTATTTTTTATTATATTTTTTTTTTAAAATACTAATTATTAATAAATTTTATGTAATAATTGAAAGACATTAGCCGAGTAAAATGCATTTTTGAAACCAGCTACGATTTCATCTTCAGCACTGATCGGTATTTTTAGTGTGGGATGTAAATATCATCTATTAAACTCAAGGTATTTTAGGGCTTCTTTAAACTACTGGTTTTATTATTAACAGTAAGAGTGAATAAATTCATATTATTATTTATCGGAAGCATGCAAATCAAAACTATTTTGGTTTTTTATAGGCATGTACTAGAAAATGTATGTTTGTTTAAAATTTCACACACAAATTTAAATATTTGTCGTTTAGCATCTCGTGTCAGGTAGCAAAGCAGCTTGGCATTACAATGATTGGCGCAGTGGCGTGATTACATAATAAGGTGGCCATATATAACTTTTAAAACACGGTCGTTGATATAGTATTAACCACATAATATCATTGTATGTATATGTTTTACATTTTTATGTATAATTGTTTTGTTTTAGTTTATTTTTGTTTAATTATTGTCATTAGAAACATAGCGTTATTCACCTAAAAGGCAGCATTTTCCCTCAGAAACATCATTATGTTGCTAATTTTAAATTAAAATATCTTGTTTTAGCTAATATCTGAGCTGTTTTTTTTGCATTAAACAATATTACATCACTTTTAAGTATTGGTTACATTAGGTTGGATTAGGTAACTAGACACCATACTCGGACACAAATAGGGTAAACTGTGCAGCCTTCAGTCTAAATAGTAAAAAGCCGAAATAAGATTAAGATTGTACAGAGAACTAAACATTAATAGATAATAAAAGGAAGATAAATTTCATTATCTGCCCCTATGCACCCATTTCCCCATGATGAATCCAATGATATTCTCCAGTTGACACTCCAAGATATCAACTAATCTATCGTGGCAGACTGTTTTCAGTTTCTCCTCATCTTCAAAACCTTTAAAGATATACTACACATATCTACATATATTGTGCGCTTGTGTTTGTTTTAATATATTTACAGCCATATGGCAGCACCACACTCTGTCAGAATAAGTGTAAAAAGAAACTCAATAAAAACGATACACATCGTTTAGTTCATTTCAGTTCATTTCGTACCTTTTGTAACATTAATTGATTTAATGCATAAAAACAGCAACAAACTGGGAAAACAAAGAAATTGTTTATAACATTTTTAGGTATAAATGCAATAAGAGAAGACACAAAAAAAAAACTAAAATGAAAAACTGAGTAAGCAAATATACCTCCCGCTGACGTCTGTCTTACTGGAACGGGTGCAATTTTACAGTGTTATACACATCTCATATAAATAAAATTATTTTAAACCGGACAGTATATTAAAAAAAAAGCCTAAAGAAAGAAGTAAAGTTTTTGTTAAAAGTGAAGAATAAAATATTATGTACAAGAAAGTTCAATTTAAAAAAAAAGCATTTTGTAATAAAAACCAGGTAAATCAAAAGTCTGCCGTAAAAGGATAAGCTTACAACGAAACATCCCTTCAAACCTGCAAGAAATAAAACAATTGTGACACATACAGATGAAAAGTAAACTGACCGCCTGCCTTCCATCCCTACAGTCATAATTTCCCTTTAAACAAGTTTCACATGCAAAACGTGAAAAATCATCCACTACTTTTAGTTTAGTTACAGATATTTCAAAACACAATCAAAAAAAAAACAATAATCAGCTGTAACCCGTTTGTATACTTTTTGTTGTCATCATCACTTAATTTTACAATTTTTACATTTATGACCTGCACCCTGGTTTAATGCAGTTTTACTATTTTTGATTTTTTTTATCAAAACCTTACAAGGGACTTATTTTTAAGTGTAAAATTCTGGTTATTTATTACATTGGTATGTGTAAATCTACAAGTGCCTGCCTGGTGTAAAAAAGGAGACAAAACTAATTACAAAATTTAACACATTCTTGATATTGATACCTCGTTATTGATTTTGACTTTTGCTGAGGAATAACAAACCATTTTATAGTTTAACTGCAATTAGCTGGTTGTTTTTTCTTTCTTTTGTAATTAAAAAAAAAATAAAATAACGAATTGGTCAACAGCAAAAACATCAATTAAAAAAACATGTCAGCGGATTCAGATATGGAATATTCGGATAATGACTGCGAATACGATGATTATTACAATTCAGGTATGTAAAGAAGCATAATTAAAAATAATCTAATAAATAAAAAAGCTGCGATCATTACGAACTGTATAGGTATTCCTATTTTTACAAAAGAAAAAAAAGGTACCTATACAGTTAAAATATTATATATAATAATAAACTGAACTTGTTGCAAACATTTAAGGGGCTTACAACCAGCAACAATAATTAATGCATAAGGAAAATAATAATAACTTTCACATATAATATCTGTGAGTTAAAACACGAATTGACTGTCTGACAGACAGAATAGATACAAAGCGGCTTAGTTAAGGAATAATACCTACACTAATAGTAAATAAAAATAAAGTTCCATTACACACATACATAAGCATACATAAACAAACCAATGTAATGTAGAAAATTATGGTTATTGACCCTTAACATTTGTAGTAAAATAAAACAACAGCAATAACAACTACTAGATAGCAAGTACAATAATAACAACAACACTTAAACAATGTCAATATTGTAGTTGTTTACCTTTTTCCATTTTCCTCAAGACTTCATGGAAAGATGTATGATTTCATAGTAAAAAATCCTACTAATGATCATTTATCTCTACTATTCAATGGTATAATGACGTTTGTGCTGGCGTTTAAATAATAGTTACAATTGAATTAAAAAGAAAGATATTTAGGATTTTCTGTAATAAAAACAAATAAATTATATATTTTTAAAATTAAAATTGTTATAAGGTCTTCTAATAAAACATCCTTCAAAATTTTAGAAAAAACTTTTTTTACAATAAATAAAAGAGCCATAAATAAACAAAAAAAACTTGCTTGAAAAGTAATAGCGATGCCAAGAATACACACACACACTTACCCAGAGAAGGTAGCGAACTACTTTATCTGAACTTGAAAACTCATAGGTTCTGAATAAGTTTTTTGTACTTTCGCCTTTTTTTTGTTGTGTTTTAATCGCATTATAATTTTTTTAAGTAGTCAAAAAGCAATGTCTGTCTGTCTGTCTTTGTAAAAAAATTAACTTATTTTCAACCAAAAGTGACGATGATGTTTAACTTAGACATGATCAAAGCATAAGTTATCAATAATTCATACATTACACGAAAAAAATCAAAGACAATCGTTAACTAAAAAACCTGCAATTTCGGCAACACTGGTATTAAACAAGCAGAACTCAACATTTCCTTATCAATTTCCTTAATCAGATTCATCGATTAAATTTATTTTACTAACATTTTTTTCTAATCTTTTTTATAATAATTTTCATAAATTCGGTAATTAAGCTTAAGGTCCTTTGTTATATAAAAATAGTTTTTATTTTTATTGTCTTTTTAACGAGATATTTATTCACACAACAATCTTTACTAATATCGTTTTTTAAATTTATCTTTCTTTTTTGTTTTTGTTTAATATTCAACAGGTGAGGACTGTGATGTTGAACGTTTAGATCCGAAGAAAACCGATCCCGAATTTTTCGAATACGAATGCCTAACAGTAGAAGAGGTTGAAAAATTACTCAACGAATCGGTGGAAAAACTTAATACAATTCTCCAAATAACACCGTCTCTAGCTAAAGTTCTGCTGCTTGAAAATCAGTGGGTTAATCAGGTGGTGGTCGATAAATATCGACAAAATGCCAATGCTTTTTTGGTGGAGACCCGCATTAAGCCGCCATGTAATAATGCGAATTCCGCTTTGGAAACAGAAAATGTAGCCTCGACAAGTGCTCAAGCAGCGTTTTGTGCAACAACAACTACAATTGGTACTTTAAGTACCTTTAGTAAATCACCAATGGCTACGCCAACTCTAAGTAGTAGCAGTATTAGTAGTGGTAGTGGAATTATAGGCAGCTTAACACAACATTACCGTAGTCAGATGTGTCCTGTTTGTGCTACAGTGCAGCTGGGCGATAAGTTTTATAGTCTATCGTGTGCCCATTCATTTTGTAAAGACTGTTGGTCCATGTTCTTCGAAACGCAAATATTTCAGGTAAAAGAACATGATTTTTTTTTTTTAGTTTTTTCGTTAAGAACCTTTATTTTGCAGGGAATTTCTACTCAAATTGGTTGTATGGCACAAATGTGCAATGTTCGGGTTCCCGAGGATTTAGTATTGACCTTAGTGACACGCCCCGTTATGCGTGAGAAATACCAGCAGTTCGCCTTTAAAGATTATGTCAAATCACATCCCGAACTGCGTTTTTGTCCCGGTCCTAATTGTCAAATTATTGTACGTTCACGTGAAATTGCACCCAAGCGCGTTGCCTGTACGTCCTGCACTACGAATTTTTGCTTTAAATGCGGCATGGACTATCATGCTCCCACGGATTGTCAAGTCATCAAAAAGTGGTTGACCAAATGTGCTGACGACAGCGAAACAGCCAACTATATTAGCGCCAACACCAAAGACTGTCCCAAATGTCACATTTGCATTGAAAAGAACGGCGGCTGCAACCACATGCAATGTTTTAATTGCAAATACGATTTCTGTTGGATGTGTTTAGGTGATTGGAAAACGCATGGTTCGGAGTATTACGAATGCTCGCGTTATAAAGATAATCCCAATATTGCAAATGAATCGGTGCATGTTCAGGCCAGAGAGGCCTTAAAGAAATACCTTCACTACTATGAACGTTGGGAGAATCATTCGAAATCTTTGCAATTAGAACAGCAGACTTTGGATCGTTTACGTACACGCATTAACGAGAAGGTTATGAAGGGACGCGGTACATGGATTGATTGGCAGTATTTGTTTAATGCCGCTTCCCTTTTGGCAAAATGTCGTTATACCTTACAATACACTTATCCATATGCATATTTTATGGAAAGTGGCTCTCGCAAGGATCTCTTCGAATATCAACAGGTAAGAAGGTATATAAAAAAGAAAAAGAAAAAATAAATAAAATTGGAAAAACTAACATGTAATTCTAACAAACTAATTATTTTCTTCTTATAGGCCCAACTAGAGGCTGAAATTGAAAATCTTTCTTGGAAAATTGAACGGGCCGAAACAACTGATCTCGGTGATTTAGAAAATCAAATGGATATTGCTGAAAAACGACGCACTACTTTGCTCAAAGACTTCTTCCCCGTTGAGTTGTAAATCAATCAATTATAACACAATAAAACATGTTTTAGAGTATTTAGTACAACAAGGTATAATTTTAACAACAACAACAGAAAAAAAACCCAACAAAAAAAAATTATTTAAGTATTTGCCAATCCTGCTAAAATAAAATTAAAAAACAAGCAAAAAATGTTTGAAACAACTAAATTATGAATGAATGTAGTTAAATAGTAATAACATGAAACAATATCGAAATTATTATGATAATTTCTTTTTGCAATATAAGATTTTTAATCTAAAACAAGTATATTATACAATTAATTATATTATAAAATAAATAAACAAACAAGCGACACTAAATAAACAAATTTATTACTTTAAAAAAAACAACAAAAATTTGTTCATATTTTGCTTAACAACAACATTGACGAAATATGCCATGACTGCCATTAATTTTAAACTTAACAAGAGGCAAAACTGGGTCGGTTTAAAGTTGAAGAGATATCGCCTACAAATAAATGGCCGCTTTAAAGCATATTACTAGGCTATCCCTTTTTGATTCACAGCAAAAGCGCCAGCGTTGTAGTAGCTTATCAAAACGTAATCATTACTTTTGTCAGTTTCTTTACATTGGAAATGTGTGAATCGAAAACTTTTTTTAACATGGAAATAATCGGGGGAGTTTTTCATTTAAATTATTATTATCTTTATTTATTTTTTGTTTTTATACTTAAATTACTTATGTAATGTTCATAATTTCTATTTTTTTTTTTTATTTTATTCATAATAATATATATTTTTATTATTTTAATATTATTTTGAACTAAACAAGAAAAAAATATTTAAACAATTGTGTGTATGTATATTGAGGTCAATTTGACGGTATTTTTGTTTAAATCCACAATTGACGCCATACTTTGGCTTGACTTTTAAACCCTCTTCTAGAATTAGCATAAAATATTTATTATTTTTATTAAGTATCTGTATAGTTAAATATTGGTTATTCGTGAAACAAAACAAAAAAACTTATTATGTTGCTGTGTCAGTAGCAATATTTAAGTTTTTTAATTTTTTTTTTAAATTTCAAGAACATTTTATCGACTGGTTTCAATGATTATTTCATGTGTATCCAGTTGTGAGACACTAAATTTTAATGGTGCATAACTGCCAAAATGACCATCACTGACACCACCTTCATGGGGCATACCATGTTCTTCCATATGATCTTCTACTTCCTCGACAACAACTTCATGAAGTTGTTCATCTGGGTTATATTTTTGTTCCATAGCAGCCTGTGCATTTTCGTTGCAATCACTTTCGTGCATTTCAAAGTCGGTGAAATTATTGAAAATCGAACGGCAGACAGCACACTCAAAGCCTCTGTTAATTGAAGAAAAAGAGGGTAAAATAAATGTTTTAAATTTATGCATCAAAAGTATTTAAAAACAGAATTTTTGAAAAATTTCTTTTAAATAGAAAAATTGCCAGAAACAGAATTTATCGATTTTTTTAATGTTTTTTTTATAAAAAAAAAGAAATAGAATATCGAAATTTAAAAAAGTTTTAAATAACAGATTCAATGTTTTTAAAATATTTGTAGAAATTTATTAAAATTGTCTCGTATATTACAAATTTTTTAAAAATTTCTGCGAATGAAATTAACAAAAAAAAAATTTTTTTTTAATTTCTTAAAAGGGAGAATTTTTCTAAGTACAATTTATCTAAATTGTAACTTTGAAAAATATATTAAACAAACTTTTAAAATATTTAAAAATATCGTGGTTAATTAAAAATACAAGTCTTTAAAAATTTAAGACTTTTCTTTGAAAAACTTACACAGGTTGCTCATCGGCCATTTCCAAATTTTGTTTTGCTATTGCCTGCGCCTCAGCCAACACCGCCTTTAAATCAATCTCAATGCCATCCTTGACATGCGATTGTAGGTGTTTTTTGAAATTTCCCAGTTGTATAAACGACTTCTGACATATTTTACACGTGTATGGTTTTGTATTCAAGTGGGCCATTATGTGCTTCTTTAGATTAACACGTTGGGAGAAATAGCGACCGCAACGTTTACAGCGAAACGGTTTTTCTCCCGTGTGTGTTAACTGATGGCGTTGCATGTTTGACTGTTGGGTAAATGTTTTACTACAAAATGTACACGGATACGGACGTTCACCGTTGTGCACGGAGTAGTGTCGATTTAAATTCACAGACTGAGCGAAGGCTTTGCTACAGATGCGGCAAACAAAGGGTCGTACGTCATTGTGGACCTTCATATGCCGCTCTAAATTGCCACTATTGCAAAAGTACTTGGAACATATTTTGCATTGATAAGAGGATTTCGTTTGTGAATGCACCTCTTTTTTGTGCAAAAGTTGATCACGTTTACAGGGAAAAATCTTTGTGCATAAAACAAAACGGTTAACCTTTTACAAATTTTAAAAAATATGTTGTCGATATGTTGGCATTTACCTTATTACACCTTTTGCATGTGTACATGGCCACCACACTGTTAATGGGCATTGATTCCTCAAATTCCTCTCGAGTGGCCATATTTGCTTAAATTATAAATTAATGTAATATATTGTTAATTTTAACATTTCGCATTGTTTTGATTATTATTATTATTACTTTTTATACCTGCTTTCCTGTAATTGTCTGTAAATTTTTCCTTATTTCAACGGCAGTTTCGTCCCTTAACAAAATATCTGAAGCAATCGTAAAAGCAGCAGGGTAGGAAGTCATATGGTTGTCAACAAAACTTGTTATTTGTTGTTGTGGGTATTGCCACTTGTAATGAATAATGCAGTTTAAAGTTACCCCATGTTTCTTTATTTTATCTGGAAAAGAAATTAGGAATAAATAATAATCGATCAAAGCTGTGGAAGTAAATTTATTCGACAGAAAAAAATCTCGTAAAATCAACGAATATGTTGCAAAAAAGTAAAAAAAAAATGTAATACCTGAAAAATAGTATATAGTCTGAGACAAAAAGGCATAATATGAAAAAATTAACAGTTTTATCTATGTATATAAAAATTTGTATTTTGTTATGGTAGAAAGATTGTTAATACTCTTTCTAATATAAAATTCTTAGTTCCTTAAATAAAATAATTTCTATTTAAATACAAAATGTAAATACATAATACTACTATAACGTACGCAAAGACATCAGCAACAATTTATTTTAATATGAAAAAAATTGACTATTTATGGATATACATGTTTTATTATGTTCAAAATAAGCGATTAAGACATTTTTGTACATCTGGCACTTCAATAGTAAAACTTTGCTAACAATGAACTGTGCATAATCATCTGTTATGAGTCAAAATATAATAAATTTGTAAACAACCATTTGCCATCAAATGCGATTTTAGAAATTTTAAAAAAGAGTAACAATTAACAAAATAATAAAGAATGGCTAAAGATGAAAAATCTGGAAGAAAACGGTCGCGTCGAGACAGAGGACGCGGAAAAGCCAAACCCCCAACAAAAGTAATATTGAAATTTATATGAGTTATATATGTAAGGTATCATTTCTCCTTCCTTATTTAAGGTAGTTATACGTCACCTGCCACCTTCTATGACAGATGAAGAGTTTCTAAAACAAATCGATCCTTTACCCGATTACGATTTTTATTATTTCGCCGAAGCTGATTGGTCTTTGGGATTTGATGCCACTTGTCGGGCTTATATTACTTTCAAAAATTACGATGACGTTTTCCTGTTTCGTGATCGTTTTGATGGCTATGTTTTTGTTGACAATAAGGGCAATGAATACGCTGCAATTGTTGAATTTGCAGTATTTCAAGGATTTATTAAAAACAAATCACGGGGCTGTGACAATAAGGTGAATTCTATAGAACAGGAATCACATTATCAACAATTCATAAAGAAATTGGAAGAGGAACGTGAAGTAGCAGCTAAAGGTGGTGAAACAAAGTTGGAATTTACTTTAGATTCGAAAAAAGAAGAAATCACTTCCACACCATTGTTACAATATTTGGCCACTAAAAAGGAAAAGCGTCGCGAGGAGTCTAAAAAACGTACTGCTGAAAAGAAACGTCGCCGTGAAGAGGAAAAAGAAAAGCGGAAGCAAAATCAACCTACAGCTCAAACGGTGAAGGTTTTAACTTCAGAATTATCTATCAAAAAAGGGGGGAAAGTCGAAGATAAAAACAACCAACCTAAGGAGGAACCCAAAAATTCACGAGCTCGTCGTAGAGAAGAACGCAATCGTTTACGTCAAGAAATTTATTTGCAAATGAAAGTCTCCCAAGCTAAAAGGAAGCAATCTGCCAAAGATTTGGCAATTACCGAAAAGAAGTCTTGCACCCAAGATAAAAAAGAAGAGGAAAATAAAGGTGAAGGGAATGATAAGGAAGAAAAATCTTTTTCCGATAGTAATAAAAACATAGAGATTTTAAAGAAACCTAAAACCAACGAGCTTTCGGAATCTGTACGCAATTTTATATTTTCTGCTGCCACTAATTTAACAACTTCAACAAGCGATAGCAAAGTCGAAGAACAGGAAGAAGTAAAAACACAAAATAATATAAAATATACAGAAGATTTGAGTAAAATAGAAGAAAAACTATCAAAAATTGATATTAACAAAGAAATACAAACTTCACAAGAGGAAAGAGGAAAGGCTAACAAAGAAGCCAAAGATCACGGAAAACGTGAAAAATTAACTCAAAAGCAAATCGATGAAAAACGCGAAGAGCGACGTATCAGAAATAAGGTTTGTAAAATTTTAGTAAATAAAAAAAAAGTCGGGAACCTTGTAACACTTGGGTTTAACTCAAACGTCCTTTAAAGATCGATCATTTTAATACGTTATAGAGCAATAGATCAAAAATATACTATTACAAGATACATATATTCACCCAGTTCTATGTTTCAAACGAGATGTTAATGATCAAAATTGTCATTACATTGTTTATATAAATACTAATTTAAAACAACACGATTAACATAACCAAAGATTCTTTAAATCCCACTTTAAATATAGAACAGGAGGGATAAACTCTTTACTTTATATAAATCTTTTATATATATATATGTACATATATGTTTTTTTTTACTTTTTAGGATCGTCCATCGATTGCAATTTATCAGCCTAAAGCACGTTTACGTTTGTCGGAAGAAAGTGATTCCAATTCTGCCTCCAAGGATTTTGTGCGTAGCCAGTCCACATCTGATTGTGAGACTGTTAAAAAAGATGAGCAACCACGCCACAAAAAGGTGCAACGTTATTCAGAACGCTCTAAAAATCGTAGGGCTAATAATGAAATCAACAAAGAAACGGAACCAATGGAAGCAACGATTTCTGTTGAAAATATTAATGAACCTTGTGCTAGCATTTAAATGTAACTGAATAAAGATTTTTAAATTTAACTAAGATTTAAATATTTCTAAACTTCACAATAAGTGACAAGACAGGTGCTTTGCACATACATATCTTGTACCCATGGATAAATAAATAAGAAAATTTCATACATAGGATAATTTTTTTTAAAGTTTTAAAGTTAAATAAGCGTTGGCTTTTGTTAAAAGAAAAAATAAAGTTAAAAACTTGTTAAACTGATTATGTGAAAGGCGAAGGGCCTTCAAGATGCGACACAGTTGAATAAGCATTTTGATTTATTACTTTTATACAGCTTTCTCAAGCTTTGAAAACACAAATGGAAGTTAACATATAAATGTGGATTATATTTGAACAAATCGGAAAAAGTTGTTTACTATTTACAAACTCTTATAATTTGTATTTCTTAAACTTTTTATCCTTTTTACATTTGCTGCAATAAAAGCTTTTATCCTTTGGATATCAATGAAAGCTTTTATCCACAAAAGTGGATGCTATGTTTTATCTTAATGCCTTCAAAAACCACTTGTTGCTTATTTTCATTTCTCTTTCTCTATTCTCCTTCTATTTACGGTCAACATTCCTAAAAGCTAACTATGGTAAACATGCGGCCAAAGCTTTTTAATTAACAAGTGGATTTGTTTATTTTGTTGTTCCCGTTTCAATGTTGAACCAGAAAGGAAGTTATTCGTTCGTTGCTATTTGAAATATTGTTGTCCTTCTGTGTATTTAGTCTTTAACGGGTATTTGAAGTGAAAGGTTGGTACAAATTGCCAACAGATTTTTACACTTTTTTAAAATTGAAGTGTCATAAATATTATTAAAAATTTAACATTTAATTGATAAAACAAAATGAGTTAAAAGAAAAATTAAATTTAAATAATACATAAATGCATAAAAGCTATAAGTAATT
>NDXZ01045183.1:0-11590 GCA_003055125.1 Paykullia maculata | reverse complement strand
TTTTTTGTTGAATGGCGGGAATGCTGGAACCATTTATTGGTCAGGCATTTTAACAGGAGTAGAACGATTGCTCTCCATGAAAGTTTGCATCCTCTTTTGTTGCTGCTCTAAAAGGGCTTTTGTAAATTCACGTTGTTGCAGTTCTGTCATTATTTCCCCTTATATATATGTAAAATAATATAATATCTTTTACACACACACTTTTTTGCAGAAAATATAAAACTCTTCAACCGTTTGCCTTATTTTAATTTGCTTAATCATTTACACCCAACTAATTTATTATAGACTATTGTTTTATCTAAGTATTAATAACATTAGACAGTTTATAACATTAACAACAATTTCATGTTATCTAAGTACTAACCTAAATAAAACATTATTACATTACTTCTTTAAGATTATCAATAATAATGTTATTATTACAAGTGGTTCTTAATAGGTTAATACATAAGAAATATTTGTTAAATTTGTCTTACTTATTTCTCTTATACAGAAAATACTCTTGCTAATTTTCTCACTGGTCATGCTAGTGATTCTAGAACAATGCATTTTTCTTCACCGGAATTGAAAGATGGTAGCTTAGCCGATCCATTTTTTTATGAAACCGACGTTATTGATATATATACTTCTAGGCTCTGCTATTTGTGCCAAAATTAAAACACCTTCTGAATCTCTTGTACACAATAACTTGTTCTAGCAAAACACCATTTTTGGGTGGGTAATTTCTGGCTCGACCAAAACAACAGGCAAAAACTCTGTTCATTTCCACAATGTCAACCTGGAAAATCTCTTGCGCTCATTTTTGGAACAGGAAGAAGTTACTGCGGTACGGGAACGTAGCGATGAGGAGCTCGCTTGCGAAAACCTTTTTAAGGCCACGACACAACGATCTCCTTCTGGTCGTTATATAGTAAATTTGCCATTCAAATCACTTTTGAAACAATCTACTCTCCCGAACCTACATAACAATATGATTGGAGCCCTTAAACGTTTTAAACAATTGGAAACAATATTTTCAAATCGTCCATTGTTTGCTGATCTATATAGGGATTTAAAGGAAGAATACGAGACTTTAGGACATACGATGAAAATCGGTAATTGTTCTGCAGATGCTGCCATCATAGCGTGTTGAAGGAGAATAGTACAACTACCAAATTAAGGGTGGTTTTTGATGGTATTAGCCACATAGACGGTCAGAAAAGTCTTAATGAAGAGCTTTCTCCTGGTGCTGCTTTGCAGAATGATTTGCCAAAAATTATTACGAAATGGCGGGTTCATAAAATTGCCTTTAGTGCTGACATTGAGAAAATGTTCAGACAAATTCAAGTCGTTTCTCAGCATCGTCCATTTCAACAGATTCTGTGGCGACATAGCTCTAATGCTAAAATCTCAACAACCTCTGCTCCCTATCTTGCAATACGTGTTATTCAGCAAATAGTTGAAGATTATGAAAATGAATATCCTGATGAATCTAAGATTTTGATTTTAGATTTTTGCGTGGATGATATTATTTCTGGAACTGAAACTTTGGAAAAGGCAATTAGTTTGCAGAAAAATTTGTGTAAGGTTGGCTGTAATCTCCGTAAGTGGATTATCAATTCACCCGAATTATTGAATGAAATCCCTGAGGAATGTAGCGAAAAATCATTAATTTTAAATTTTGACGGCGACAAAGTTGTCAAAACACTTGGCATTCAGTGGAATACCTCTGATGACACATTTTCTTTTAAAATTAACATTGATGAGTCACGTCCTTTTTCAAAGAGATCTATTTTATCTGAAACAGCACGTATATATATGACCCCATGCACTGTTATTGCCAAAGATCTTTTTAAACAGTTGCGGGAAAATGGCGTAGACTGGGATTCCCCAATTCCTTCTGGTATAAGGAAAATGGTTGGAATATCTATCAACTCTTTTTGAATTTTCTAATATTAAGATTCCAAGATGGATTAATAGTTCTGGTGATTATAACCTTGATCTTCATCGTTTTTGCGATGCTTCAACTTTAGCATATGCTGCAGCTATATACTCTAGAGTCATTACCTTTAATGGAATTGCTGTCAAATTATTACAGGCAAAGTCTTAAATTTCACCTATGAAAACTGTCTCGATTTCACGACCGGAGCTCTGTGCAGCTACGCTTTAAGTTAAACTTGCTCAGAAGGTACAAAAATCTTTTACGAATACTAAAATTGAAAATATTTTCTTCTGGAGTGGCAGCTCTACAGTGTTAAGTTGGATTAGAAAACCACCTTCAAGGTGGACTGTATATGTTGCCAACAGAGTTGTCGAAATACAGCAACTCAGCAATCCACTTCAGTGGAAATACGTACCATCCACATTAAATCCTGCTGACTGTTCATCCAGAGGTATTTTCCCTCATCAGTTAGTAGAATGTAGAATATGGTGGAGTGGATCAGAACTTTTATATGAATCCCAATCTTCATGGCCAAAACCTTTGTCCAGTTTGGAAACCTTTGAGGAAAGATCTAGAAAATCGTTTGCGGACTCTATTCAAATGGAACACATCTCTATGAATACGTTGTCTAAGACAATATCACTTAAAGATTTCACCACGGAAGAACAGGCTCATAATACCCCTGAATACCCACCTTTTCTATTAAAGTTTTAAAAATTGGACAGGCTACTGAGGGCAATTTGTCTTTGTTACAGATTTGTTCATAATATCAGGGATCGTGACAATTTGAAACTCGATGATTATGAACAAATTTCTTTAGAACCTAGTAAAAATAACTCAAGATATTGACTTGTTTGATGACAAGAAGATGCTTTTGCATTCGGCAGAAGACAACCATACTTCAATTCGGAAACTAATACCCTTTTTGGATGACGATGGTATAATAAGGGTGGGTGGTCGTCTTCAAAATGATAATCAGCCTTTCAGTATCAAACATCCTATTTTTATTTCTAAAAGGAATCCACTAGCCAGATCTATAATTCTGGAGGCACATGAGAAAACCTTACCATGCCCTATGTAAATAGAAAGTACTAGATTATTTCAGGAAATCAATTGGCCAAGACTGTTATATGGAGTTGCATGCGCTGTTTCACTTATTCTGCTAAAGCTGCAGCTCAAATAATAGGCAACCTACCGTTGGTCCGCTTAAACGTTACTAGATCATTTAAACATAGCGGTGTCGATGACGCTGGTCCTATTTCGATAAAAAATTCTACACTTAGATCTGCTCTTACATCAAAGGGATATATTTGCCTATTTATATGTATGGTCACGAAAGCTGTACACTTGGAGGCAGTTTCAGACTTAACCACAAATTTTTTTTTAGCCGCATTTCGTAGGTTTATTTCTTGCAGAGGTGGCTGCACGGATATCAATTCTGATTGTGGAACAAACTTTGTGGGCGCCTCAAAAGAGCTTCAGGTTCTACTCAACAGGAATCGAAAATCGTTACCTGAAGATCTTGTCAATGATTGAGATATCTATCGGTACTGAATGGCACTTCATACCTCCTGGCTCCCAAGATTTGGTGGTCTCTGGGAGGCAGGAGTGAAATCCGTCAAGTACCATTTGAAACGGGTAAGACGAAAAGATTCTAAGCTTAGGGGAGTTGGCAACTCTACTTTGCCAAATAGAAAGTGTACTGAATTCTTGAATAAGAGAGCCAACAAACTGTTTACAAGAAGAAACCCTTTTAGATCTTAACATTAATCATTTAAATCGATGGAAGTCAATCGAGAAACTCAAGCAACATTTTTGGAAGAGATGGTATCTGGAGTACTTGAACACCTTACAAATTCGCCCAAAATGGCTTAAACCAAATCCTGATGTAAAAGTTGGGGACCTTGTATTGATTGCAAATGGCAGATGCGGTCCCGCCCAATGGATTCTAGGTCGTATTCAACAGACACACCCTGGCCTAGATGGTCGGGTGCGGGTAGTATTAATATCAACAAAAAACAAAATTGTAAAACGATTCATTTCTAAAATTTGTCTTTTACCTACAGATTATGCTGAAGAAAACTCAAAGAGTATAATATAACAGATCGACTGAAAAAAAAGAGCCTAATTAACTGCTGTGAGTCGGAGCATAGCGAAGTCAAGTGACTGAATCAAAACACTCCCAATTATAGGCCATCCTAAAAACTGTCGTTCTTCGGGGGGAGCATGTTGCAGAATATATAAAACTCTTCAACCGTTTGCCTTATTTTAATTGACTTAATCGTATACACCCAAATAATTTATTAAAGTCTTTTACTATTGTTTTATCTAAGTATTAATACATTAGGCAGTTTATAACATTAACAACAATTTCATGTCATCTAAGTACTAACCCAAATAATATCATTATTACATTTCTTCTTGAAGATCATTAATAATAATGTTATTATTACAAGTGGTTCTTAATAGGTTAATACATAAGAAATATTTGTTAAATTTGTCTTACTAATTTCTCTTATACAGAAAACACCCTTTGCTAATTTTCTCACTGGTCATGCTAGTGAGATATTAGTAACAACCTAATAAAACGATAGTAATAAGACAGAAGTAACTGTATCACAGATATTCTGAATTGTTATTGTTTTTATACCCTTCACCAGAGGTGACAAGGGTATATATAAGTTTGTCATTCCGTTTGTAATTTCTATAATATTCATTTGCGACCCCATAAAGTATATATATTCTTAATCCTTATAAATAGGGAAATTAATTAAGCCATGTCCATCTGTTAGTCTGTCTGTCCGTCTGTTGAAACAAAGTTTTCTCAGCACTACGATGTCGTACAGACGCATTAGAAGTATCAACCAAATTTTGCTGAGATGTTTGCTATTGAAAATTAGTGAAATTACTTAATAACTGACCGAGATATAAGCCGAAAAAGACAACTACCGTCCATTGAAATCAATAGGCGAATAAAACTGAATTGTACAACGTTATATACATAAAAGCCTTTTCTATTCATTCTGGGATTTTGGTGGTAATATTAATAAATTTCATAAGGAGGAAAGAACTGGAAACATAAAAATAATAACCACACTTATAAGTTACTCGTACTTATACTTTTCTTTTTTGTTGTTTTATTTCCCACTATTATTTTCTCGTCACCACTTGTTATATTTATTGAAACGCATGCATATAAGGGTATACTTAGACTTCTACTTAACGCTACATAGTCATATTCATGAGCCTTCACATATTAGAACAGCGGTCGCCGACCTATACTATTGCATTTTGCTACTGTATGTGTTATATTTATTCTTCCTTTCATAACGAAACAGTGTTGCCAGTAAAATTAAGTCGCATAAAATATGTATGGCAGTTTGATTTGCAATGGATAAAACATGAGACAACACACGTTGGCAAACCAAACATTCGGGTTTGCCAAAATAGTTTTCTGAAAATAAAAATTTGTTTTATATTTCTCATGAAACATATTTTGTAGCTTTGGTATAAAAATCTTATAGAGAAGAACTGTTTAACCTGGCAACACTGATTTAAAAAAAACAAGCGGCCAACCTTTTTGAATGTTCAAGGTAAAATGATTTATATTTTTCATTTCTCTGCAATACATGAGTACACGTACACAATAAGAGAGAAAACAAAAAGGCGCCGCGCCCTGATTTCGAAGACCGCGACATTAGAACAATATTAGGTCGTGCAATTATTGTTCTTTTCGAAAACACACGTGATGAATATTAACTGGAATAACAAACATATATACGTGTACACAACTTAGTCTGTATTAGTGTTTTTTGTTTTCATTTGATGTTTTTCTTTCAGCCTACACATTTCAGCGAATAAATTTAAAACAAGCGCAAAATTGTTGCTGTTTGATAAAAATATTAAAAACGATACATCGTTGAAAACAATAGTGCTCTTATGTTCAATTGTACAATTTAAAAAAAAATATGGTAGATTTACTTGGTCAGTTGTGCCAAACTATAATAAAAAAGTTGTAAGCTAGCATTTGGCATTTTTTGTAAAAATTTTGTACTAACTTTGAAAAAACATGCTAGATCTAGCACTAAAAATGCTAAAATGGCAAGCATGTTTGTATTCATGTTTACGATATGACAGTCTACTAGCGACTAAATTCGCTCTTTTGAAAGACAAAGAAGTCAACCGTGTTTTCTAAAAATGTGCAGCTATTGGTGTTGTGCTTGTAATGCGGGGTTGTAGCTGGTTAAAAAATTATGTTGTGCTATGTTCACACGGACAGGAAATATCGAGGTTTGCTCTCTCATTCACGGTTCGCGCCGCAATCTTGATAAAACCAACCTGTTTCGCCATACAAAATTTCAATAGCGAAACTACCTGTTTCATTTTGAAACTTGCTGCGAACCACTCAAATGTTACTATCATCTCCAATTTTGATGACAAATATCGCTAGTTTATCTGAACTAGCGTCAAAAAAATATAAACAGAGAAAAAACAAATGTGTGCAAAATAAGAAATAAATGGTATATATACTTATATTTAAATAAAAAATGAAAAAAAACAAATAATGAGACATATTTTAAAGTGTGAAAGGGTGTCTTCAAAAAAAGCCACGTTAAATATTTGCACAAAAAGTATAATCTCAAAATGTAACAAGAAAAATCGTGTAAACACCAAGGTTCGCAATCGTGTTTCAGAGAGCAAACCTAGTGGTTCATTTTGCCGTGTGAACATGCTATTAAAAAATACCTTTCTCTTGCCTATAAGCAAAGAATATAAAGTATATAGAAGGCGCGTACCATACAGCTGTTTTATACATGTGGCAAAAATTTGGCAGAGCTCACTAGTGTTTGCTATCTACAAGTTTATTGTATTATAATTCAACTCTGTTCTAACTTCACGCCAATTTTTCATTATACATATGGCCGTTTGTGTTTGCTTGAAATACATATCGCACACCCAGTTCAAAAGTGGCACAACTCAAAATTTTTAATTTTTCAGAAATCGAAATAAACTGTTTTTGACGTAAATAAAAATAAGTAAAACAAAAACGTTGGATCATTGAATTCGAATTAAAACTATTTAGCACTTAGCGTAGGGAACTATTACCATTATATTTTCTGACACAACTAAAAATAAGTCAATTTTATGAGTTGCAACTATATGCCAATTGAAACATAAAAAAAGACATAACTGTTTAGCAACAGTTAACAACAAAAAAATACACTGATTTTTTTCTTATGGATAAACAAGTGTATTGTGCATAGTTTAAGCATATAAAAGCAAAAAATGAAAATTTTGAGTTGTGTCACTTTTGAACTGGGTGTGCGATATAATCATTCGAAAAAAAATATCGTTCGCACTTTGTGGGCCATGCAGTTACAATATCAATGTATACAAACACATGCAAAGACGAATTGTGTTTGCACATTTTGTTTAAAGCAGGGTCGTGCAAAACACCGCACACGTGTGGATGCTCTTACACCAATGAAAAGAGTATAAGAAATAATTTGTATTTTCACCTCTCTTTTTACTAGACAACACTGATCAAATAGAATGGAAGAATTAACAAAAATATTTAGTCTATTTTGATCATTCGTATGAGCTGGTTGTGTAGTCGCTTATTACTAGACAAAATATTTAACATTCAATGGGAGAATGCTTTTTTATTTGCCGAGACATATTTCGGTAAAGCTGAGTGCTTAGTAAGCCAACGCACGGTGATCCGTAATTGTAAATTTTTTATAGAGAGGCATTATCGCTTATGTCGTGAAGAGTATAAAAAATGATCAAATAACCACATTTTCTACATAGGTATGTATATTTATGTATTGTATTGTATATTTGCAAACTTTTCAAAATAAAAATACTTATATTCAGTTATTCTATTATTGAAAGTTTTTGAAGTTCGTCAATTTATTATTTTTATTTGCGATATTAATGACTAAATTTTTATTATGAATTGCTGAACTGCAACAACCAGTTCAAATACACTTGTAAGACTAGTTGTAAAAAACGATACAAAAACTTTTTTCATTGTGAATGTATGTGTTTGGACGACCCTGGTTAAGAGCAGGGTCGTCCAAACACATACGTTGGCTTACTAGGCACTCAGCTTTACCGAAGTAATTTTCGGCAAATAAAAAAGCATTATCCGATTAAATGTTTAACATTTTTTTGTGTAGTAATAAGCGACTACACAACCTGCTCATATGAATGATCAAACAAGACTAAATGTTTTTGTTAATTCTTCCATTCTATTTAGTCAGTGTTGTCTAGTAAAAAGAAGGGTGAAAATACAAATTATTTCTTATACTCTTTTCATTAGTGTGAGAGCATTCGCACATGTGCGGTGTTTTGCACGACCCTTGTTTAGAGTGAGAGTAAAACCAAGAGCAACATAAGCCAACGAAAAAACAGCGGGTTGTAATATTACGACCTGCATAGAAAATTTTTTTGTCGGTATGCACATTCTATACTTTATATTCTTTGCTATAAGCCAGGGTCGTCCAAGCACATACATTCACAATTTATGCTTCCCTCAGTCTTTTGTTTTTGAGCGAAATTGTTTGTCTTTTATTCCACTGAAAAAAAATGAAAAATGTAAAGTGTATTTGAACTGAATTTTAATTTATTCCGCCCTATCATTATTTGATAATTTTTCATACTCGCCATGACATAAGCGGTAATGCCTCTCTATAAAAATTTATAATAATGGATCACCGTGTGTTGGCATACCAAGCACTCTTCTTTACCAAGTAATTTTCGGCAAATAAAAAAGCATTCTCCCATTTAATGTTAAACATTTTGTTGTGTAGTAACAAAGCGACTACACAACCTACTCATATGAATGATCAAACCACACTATATGTTTTTGTTAATTCTTCCATTCTGTTTGGTCAGTGTTGTAACATGCTATAAGCTAATTTTGTGCGACTAAATCAATGGCGGTCATTTCATTGCATAATTGTGCGGAGACAACTCACACATATTCTTATTCTCTTTCATTTAGTCGTTGAAAATAGTTATGTAAAAAGTGGTTACTTTTGACTACTCAATACTTTTTCATTTGAGTACTCGATACTACTCCATACTTTAACCACTTTTACTATTTAAAAGTATAAACACCTATACATATCTATATACATACATACATAAAAGGTCAAAAATTATTTTTATTGAAACACATTTAGCGATTTATATCTTCTTGTAACCGCATCACTTGAGAACGGCTGAATCGATTTGCCTGAAATTTTTTTGTTTGGTTCGTAATTTTCTAGAGACGGTCCGTATGAAAAAAATAAGGGGCATGGCACCTCCCACACATTTTAAATACATTTTGTGATATGTAAAAAGAACCGTTAAATCTATCGTCTCAAAATTTTGTAGGCCTATATCTTATACCATTTCCCCTACTCGAGCCAAAAATTGTAAGGATCGGACCGCCTATATAATTGAAATATATTTTATGGCATATATGAAGAATTGTTATCTCAATAGCCTCAAAATTTTGTACGATTAACTCTTATACCATTTTCCTTATTTGAACCAAAAAATGTAAAGATCGGATCAGGGGGGGTGGTACCGCCCATACAACTAAAACATATACGCCATATTTAGAAATCCGTTATACCACTTTACTTTTCCGATCCAAAAATTATAAGGATCGGAGCAGGGGGTGTGGTACCACCCATACAGTTCAAATACATTTTATGGCATATCTTAAGAATTCAGTTTATGGCATATCTCAATAGCCTCAAAATTTTGTACTTTTCTGAGCCAAAATTATATGGGAAATCAAACATATTTTGTATGGTCTCAAATTCTTGTACGATGAATTTTTATATTACTTTTCTTTTTCGTGCCAAAAATTTTAAGGATCGGAGCAATAAATTTAATTTCATATGTTAAAAACTGTTATATCAATTGTCTTAAATATTGTAAGATTAACTCATACCATTTCTCATATATGTCCAAAAATTGCAAGGATCGGATCAAGGGGCGTGGCACCACCAATAGAGTTCAAATACATTATTGGACATATGTTATATCTACGATCTCAAAATTTTGTACGATTAACTAAAATATAATTTTTTATTATTCGAAACTATTATTTCTAATACCATTTTCCATATTCAACACAAAAATTAGCAAAGTCGGAGCAGGGGGTACGGCCATGTCCATGCAAAGAAAATATTATTTACGATATTTGAGAAACTATAATAACTGTCACCTTGAACTTAGCGTAACTCTTTTTGATATATGTAGGCTTATTTAAGCAAAAACCGATAAAACCATAAACGGGGGAGTGGCACCTGCTCCGCAGCTCAAACAAATTACTTTAAAATATTGAGATCTGCTAAATCTTTTGTATCAAACCATTAACTATAATATAACTTTTCTTATTCAAGCAAATATTGACTTGAGGAGGGTGTAGCACCGCCCATGAAAAGAAATTACATAAATAGAGATATGTTAAATTCGGATAACTTGGAATTTATGAACGAATTCGCTAAAAAGATTACTTTATTTAAGAAATTATATAAAACTTGTCTCCTATTGGTTCTAATTTTTCCTATGTTACCTTGGCTACTAACTTTTAAAAGCTCTTGGTTCTGGGTGGAAGTATTGTATAAACAAAACAGCAATGTTTGCCAAAAAATAAATTTACTATATAGCGCGTGTTAGATGAATATATAGTGCGCAGTATGACAAAAAAAAATTGTAAACATGTTTCAATTATTTATTGTGGCAGTCCGAATTTCATGAATTTATTGTTTTAATTCTTAATATTCCTATACACAGTATGTTTTACTCTAATATATATAAAAATGTTCCTGTAGTTCTTATAAGGAACAAAGGGTTTTATTCTAATAGACCTATTACAATTATCCTTTAAAGTTTAACGTCTTGAAACTCTGACGTGTTGTAGCAATTTGGTAAAGCACTTATACTTTCTTAAACTTTTTAGGTGCTGTGTATTAGAAAAAATTTTCAAAATCTGAGTATGGTAAAACAAGTTGCCCAGCAGATAAAATATTTAATATTAATACCTTTAATTGTTTCAAAGAAATAGTGCTTTTTATGTCAATTTTACATATGTATATGGTCAACTTTTTATTTTTTTTAAGTATAACTGATTTTTGATTCTTACAAAGTATTTACATAAATGTTGTGCATACTGTTGTTTATACGAATTTTTGCGTTGCCTTTTATGCGTGTAAAATATATATTTCTATAAACAAGTTTCATATTATAAAGTATTAATTGTTTTCGGGTATGAATTGCAATGCTCTTCTTTAGTTTTTAGAGGAAGACCCTCGGTTTTTTAATTGAAAAATATATAAGGACATATTTAAACATAGTTATCAAAATCCGATTTTTGAGGCAAATAATATATATACAAAGTTTGTTCACTTTTCCATAATAACAAAAGCATTATTTAATCGATTTTAGTTATTTCGTAAAAAAATGCCACCATCGAAGGTCACAATCAAGTTCGACTCGCACAATCGAAGGTAGCATGTGATATAACTTACAACGTCGCATAAACTGACAGTCTATTAAAACATTAATATTTTAATATTATAATATTTAATTATTAATTTCCAATATTTTTTTATACATATCTTCGACTTCATTAATACTAACAAATTAAGTATATGTAACTCT
>NDXZ01045171.1:0-17400 GCA_003055125.1 Paykullia maculata | reverse complement strand
TTTGCGATTTTTTGCTATATAAGTAATCTGAACATGTTCAGATCGTAGAGGTAGGTATGTTTATGAAAGTTGTTCTGTTTTACTCAGCTCAAGTAGCACTTTCGAACATATATAGCCAAGTCTGTGTAGCTTTTTCACTGTCGCTCAGTATAATATTTAATGATAATAAACGACAAACAAATATCACACTAAAAATAAAATAAAGTAAAACATTAGTATATTCTGTAATAAGAAGTATTAATCTCTAAGACGGATTTGCGAAAGGCGTCTAAGGCGAGTGTAGTCATGTCTGAGCGATTACATTGTGCAAGAGTGACAGTAAATGTTCGATTACACTAGCAAAGGGTAGTAGAGCCCTATACTCAGTTTGTCCAGATTGGTGACAATTTTTTTTTAAGGGCCTCAAAAGATTTCGAAAAAAGGTGTCATCAGTTTTTATCTAATAGCTAGTTCATAGTTGGTAATACGGCTTAATTATATTTGGTAATAATAAAGCTCAGAAATTGATGAATAAACTAAGTTTTTTGGAAAAATAGAGAAAAAATTTATTTTTTCCACTTTTTAGCTTTTAACTTTTAGGGAATCCAAATTTTTACTAAAACTTTGTACCCCAAAAATGATAGTGTTTCACAAATTTTTGATGCTCCAAAAAAATTTTTTTTTAAAATAATATAATAAAACATCTTTATTTTCTATTGTGTTGTGTTTTACTACTTGTTTGGTATATTTATAACATTTTTGAGACCCCTTTTGTCTATATTTGAAGACGAAATTTTCAGAAATTTTAAACATTTACATATATGTATAACTTAAGGTTGGTTACAGCCGATTTTTTTTCTTGATTTTCAAGGCGTGCCGATCAGAATATTGTGAAACCTGGCATAAAACTTCAGTGCTAAAAATTTTAGCCAAATCTCACAACGCTTTCGGGACCCGCATTGAGGTCAGAAGTCTGATATATTCAAACTTAAATATTACAATTAATAAATTTGTGAAACTCCTTAACTTTGTCATTATTTTACAAAAATAAATACATTTTTTTATTTTAATAAAAAGTAGTTAAAACAAAGTTTTGAAGGTAACCCTAACATACCCTTTGGGTCAAACTAATTTTTTATAATTTTGACAATGTGCGATGAATCTGGCGGGCCGCAAAAATATTGATGAAGGGTCGCATGCGGCCCGCGAGTTGGCCACCCCTGATTTAAACATTATAAAAATTAAGCCACCCACCATACTACATACATACATATTAGATATGTGTGTGTGATTATTTGGGTCGTCATCATGCACACTCACAACCTTAAAATTCACATACAGGTAATTTTAAATCTCTTTCGTTCACACATGCTCACTAACCTAATATTTTTGTTTTTAAAACAGTCCGGAATAAATTTGATAATTAAATAACTATAAAAAACATTAAAAGGACTTTTCAATGTTAATAAGTACGTTTTGACAAAAAAAGTAGAAATTACGTTTTGCTTAATAAATATATATAAAAAAAACAGTCGCGGATAATTTAAGCGGTTTTTAGGGAGATAGTTTCGGAGGGTTTACTGCAATGTTTACATCAAATATCCGAGTTGCCAATGATCCCAAATAATAATAACCACTTTCAACGCAATGTTTGTATGATTTAGTCGTTTAGTAGCTTAGACTCAATACCAAACTCAAATGCCTCAATACCAAACTTTAAGCTAAAGGCCTTGTATTTGCTTTTAATTTTTTTAAATTTTTCGCCCATCATGTTTAAAAATTATTTTTTTGGTGCTTTTCAGCCTTTCATTTCATTTTTGAAATATTCTAAAACATACTTCCGCTATTTTATCGTTGTACGCAGACTCCTTTGAATTTGTTTAAATTGACAGTTTACATTACATTACTAGAAGTAGAATTGCGAAAAAAGAAATAATAATAACGTTGAATTGTGATACTTTTATAGTAATAATTGCCCGCGTAAAATAAGCTGTAAGGTGCAATAAGGAAGTATTTTTTGATTTCTTAGTTTTAAGTTATTTAAATTTTGATCTTTTTTTTTTAGAGAAGAACGTTTTTTCTTTTAAATGACGCCAAATTTATCTTAAAGTCCCTGTTGGTTTTTTTATTAGTGATCTGAAAATATGTTTATGTATGACATGTTTAAAAATCTAAATAAGTTGAATATTATTAATATGTAATTGTGCCTGAAAAAGTGTAAGTATCTTAAAACATCTAACTGTGTTATATAAGGCGCAGATCCTTTTTCGTTTTTATAAAACAAAATAGTGCAATTTTCTATTAGCATATTAATTTGAGTTGGGTAGGGTACTATCCCAAGTTCCGCCCCACTGTATCCACGCCTGGTTATATATATGTTACCAAAAAATATGTGTATATATACATACATATGTATTTAAACTTTTCGTACCTAAAGTGCATATAACGACACTAAATTCGGTGCATACATATCGCTCATTTACTAAAAGAACGTCATAACTCTAAAAATGAAATTTTGAAGTTAATGATGCAGAATTGTTCACTATATGCTTTATATTGTGGAAACAATTCATGCAAATGGCGTTTAAACTCACCTCTTGATAGAAGAAAACTTTTTAATATTTCTATGAGTTGTATGTAAATTGAAAACTTTACACTCATTTTCTGCAAAACTAGTTTTTTGAGTTATGACGTTCTTTTAGTATATGAGCGATATGTACAATATTGTTTGGCTTTTTTTTATACCAAAATCAAAATTGGGCGCAAAACCACAATATTTTGTATGATTTAACAAAAAGGATGATAGTTTTATATTTTATTTTCGTATTTTACTAAACATGAAACATTGTTTCTCTTTGCCCTCTAAGTAGTGGGAATATTATTGTTTAAATGTATGTAAGTAAAATGTGATGATAGCATGTTATTATACAATTTTTTTCGGCATTTGTTTTGTCGAATTTCTATTTTTTTAGCTTTGAGAGTTTCGTTTGGCAATAATATCAGCTAAATACAAACATTTATTCGTGCTGCTTAGTAGACGTCGGCTTTTATTGAATTGAATGCTGAATAAACTTAAAAAAGTGCAAAAAACTATAAATAAACAACATTTGTTGAAGTACGGTAACAACAGATGTAACCGAAAAAAAAGACTTAAAAATAAATGAAAATGACAACACGTTTAAGTTTTGGCATAAAGGTCGTCTGTCTCTAAAGGCAGCCAAAACAAGAAAATCTATAAAATGGTTTAGTTGTTGCTTAAGCTTATTTATTTATTTGTTTTTTTTTCTATAAAGATTTTTTTTAACTTAGCATGTTATTGGGAAATTTCATGCAGACCCCAAATTTTGTCATAGACCTTGTATAAGCAAAGTATTTATCTAAAATATTTTTTAAAAAAATTAAACATTTTATGTAACTTAAGCAAACTTTAAACCATATAAAAACAAAGAACTAATCGAAATTTGTTATTGATGTACAAAAGTATACAAGCATATTTACATATGTACATATGTACATAAAAATTACTAGAGTTTGTTAATTTTTCTTTTTTATTTGTTTGGTAATGGTCAATGGGAACCTTCATAATTGAGCGATTTGCTTAATGTATTGCCACTACGTTACTGATTATCTAAACAAAAACATGGGTTTAATATATTTTTGGTATTCCTACTCACAAAAAAAAAAAAAACAAATTAGAGAAAGATTTGAATTGCCGCAATTTTGGGAACAATAGAAAATAAAGTTGATACTTGCCAGTTTAGGGTTAGCTAAACTAAAGGATAATACGAAAGCAATGCGTTTTCATTGTTTTCGAAGATAACGGAAGTTTGAAGCATATAATCTTACTTTGTCAACTGTAAATTAAGTTTGATTTAAAAATTCAAGAAGACAAGATAAACTGATGATCTTGAAAATACTGGTCGTTTAAAAACAAACCATTTTCGTAATAATGTTGGTGTAGTCCAGAAACATTAATTCGGCAAAGGACTGAGGCTTAATGACCGTACACAGAGAAGAGAGTTTTTTAATGCAGTATTGATCAAATGCCTGCTAGCTTTTCGAGCAAAGACAATTTAAGTGTTAAAGCATATACTTAATTTAATGGCACGTGATTATCAAAAAACAAAAAATTTCCCAACCCAATGATGATTAAGACTACATATTATTTTACAAGATTATAATTACATTCAGCGCATTAAAAATTTAATTACTGCATAAGGCATTTGTTGGTCGTGTTAGTTGCGAGCCCTTAGATCGATTGTTTCATTATCACCAGATTTATTTCTATATGGTTTTTTTTAAATCTATACCAACAGGCCCATAACCACCAGTGCATTAAAAAAGAAAAAAAATTCAAACCATATTTAGGTAAATCGATCTTTTAAAATTTTGACAAATGACTGGGTATGTGTTTGAAATGGGTATGTGCCTTGTAAACTATTTACTCAAATTTTATATATCAACTAATTTTATCACTTTATGTCAGTTGGCGTCGATTTGCCATTCATACAATAATCAACCTATAAGCTAACGCTTGCAACATAAGCACAACGTGAAAGGAGAATGCGACATATCATATAAATAGTAAAGTTTAATTATTACCAACACATGTGCACCACTACAGCGCCATCTGGTGTGGTGTAAACTGTTATAAAAAACTTTTTCTGTGGCCCACTATTATTTTTTTACTTCGTCAACGTTTACGTTTAACAATTGGTATACCATTAAAGAAGGTCGTTGTGATTAATGTTTTATTTAAGTAAAACTATCAAAAAATGATAGTGGCTGGTAATACCATACTTATTATTCAAACACGCTAACCACTTTAGCTACAGCACCGCAAATCGTTTAATTTAAAGAAACGTATAGTTGGAGACTTCAAACTTTGTATGAGTTTAGAACTTTTTTGTATTTCAATGCTAATATTTCCATACTCACAAGTGCAATCGATAATAATTTGTTTGTTGCAAACTTTTATTTGCACATGGCTCTTAACAACCTCAGCTTCCACAGTGTAGTCAATGCAATGTCTAATATGTGAATGTATGGAGTAATATGTAATCAACTGTTTGTTTACATTGGCAAAATTGTGTGTGAAGAAGACGATGTGTTTTTTTATTTTTATTTTTTGGTAACTGTTGCGGCTTCGGCAGATGTGTTTGCTTGATTTTAGGCGTAGTCATCTTCACCTCATCTTTTTTATTTAAAGTTTTTGTCTTGTGTTTCGTGCTTATCTGTTTTTTTTTTCAAGCTTATTGAAAGTGAAATTTTGCAAATATTGGCTTATTTACTTTTTAGCCAACATGTTTATAGTAAAACGTACATCATTATGATGGTAATGGAAAAATAGCGAGAAAAAAGATGAACAGCAAAAAGTCACAACGGAAATACATATTTTAGTAATTTTTTTTCATCTTTGTTTTTGATTTTTTCATAACGCAAGTGGCTATTTATCAATGAAAGCGTGCAGAAAAAAGAAAAATCATGAAGCCATTGGTAAAGAGAAATATTCGTGAGGCAAATAACCAGGCATGAATAAAAGCATACAGTTAGCAAAATCATGTTGCACATTTTTTTAAGCATTTTATGTTTAAGACTTGCAAATACTATTTTTACTTAATACATCTCAAATCAGCTTTCTCTTAAAACTAAAATTTAAATAAATATTCAATACTAGCAGATTTAAAAGAAATATTTAACAAATATATGAGTATAACAAAATAATACTCTTTGTTTTTTATATTACAGTAAGTAAATTCTTGTAATCATTTTAAGTATTTTTAAAAGCAGCAACGAAAATCAGGCTCATTCTACGTTTAATAGAGTTTGAAAAAGCTTATTTATTAAAAAAAAACAATAAAAATGAAAAGGGTTAAGTATTTAAGACTTAAATCTAATTTTTTTATGAACACACGTTTATAAAATAACTTAAGCAGTTAAATAAAAAAAGCTTCAAGTAACAAATAAAAATTAACATAAGTCGTTAAATAGAACTTTTTACATGTAACAATACGAGCTCGATTTGTGCAATCAGGACGAAATCGGTCGTAAATGTTTCAACAACCAACCATTCAAATTATTTTGAATAAAAAAAAAATTTATTAGTTTTTTTTTAACTTTTGTTAAGTTTTTTAACTTTTTATTTTTGTTTCCCACTGTTATGTTATTTTACTCTGAACTTTAATAATGCAAATCTTACACAAAATCACAAAAAGTGCGATAAAAAGTGATACAACATTGCCTTAAAAGGATTTTTCTGAAAAATGTTCAGACAAAAGTAAGAAAAAACCCAAATTGCTAAAAATGTTATATTAAAGAACAAAATTTACAATCTCTGTATTGCAATATAAGGTAATTGCGCAAATAAAGTATGCACTGGGTCGTAAGGTGGACAATTTTTAACAATAATTGTATATCAATTTGCTTAAAATAATCAGCTTTCTGAGTACAAATTCACTAAATCTTTAAATCTGTTTTTTGCATTTCATTGTATGTGTCTGATCTAACTATTATAAATTAGTAGCAGATACAGTTTATATATCTAATACGCTTTTATTACTTTCATCTTTATGAAAACATCTATCACCTTACACAAATTATATGACTTCACTTTGCAATTATCAATTAAGTTATAAAAAAAATAATTATTAACAACTTCCCTGTCTTCATACAACGCAACTTGTGAAGGCTCCACGCCCACTGCTTTTTTGTATTGATAACCTAAATAACGTGCATTATACCAAAAATCTTATCTTATTTTATTTTGTGACTCATATGTGACTCATGAACGTACCAAAAATTTTTTTTTCTTTACCACGTTCAATGAGTCGCATATGAACACATCGATCATAGTGAAATAATTTGTATGACAAATAAGTTTTTGAGCCACAATAACAATTACAATTCAAATACATAGATTTTTGTGCATTTTTGTGTCTTTGAGGTTAGAAGTACATACATACGTATATCAAAAAAAAAATGCTGAAAATGGCTAATAAAAGATATACGACTGGTGGAAGTGATTAGAAATGCCATCCCAGTGCTGACGATGAAGAATTCAAGGATCCCAAAGAGTTTACAAACTTTATCACAAGAAGTTGCGAGGTTCCTTTACAGAAAAAAATACCGAAATTTTCTCAAATTTCCGTAAAGTTTAGGTCTTTTGCTATACGTTCACGTATCATCCAGAAATATATAACGCCACATTTATAACCAAAAAATTACTCTAAGTTGTATAGAAAAATGAGTTACACGTGACTCATGAACGTAACCAAATACCCTCTCGTGAGTCATATATGACTCATTGGGCAGGGAAGTCGTTAATAATTTTGTAAAAAAGCGTGGTGTTCTTGATATAAAAATGCCAATATAATATAAAATAATTTGTTAATAAATGTTTTAATTAATAATATTAGTTAAGGCTTTAGTTCATTTCTAAGTGATTATTAAGAATATTATGAAAAATCAAGTACGACACTAGCCGAGTGTAATGCATTTTTGAAACCAGCCACGGTTTCATCTTCAGCACTCTTTGATCGGTACTACGCTGTTGTATGTAAATATCATCTATTTAGCTCACAATTTTATATTATTAGTAACTGGGATTTTCCCTTGATACTTTATATTGTGTTGAGTGAGAATAATTTTTTAATATTAACTTAATTCTTCTTCTGTTACAAAATTACCAAACATAAAAAATTATTATTTAAAAGCTTTTATGTTTATTAAAAGGAACTAAAGTTCTCTTCTAATAATTATACTTGCTTAAGGGTTTTTGATAATATAATTAGTTTTGTTTGCTGTCATAAATATTCAGTTGGGATACTTGACCGATGAAAGTTTAATAAGTTTAAGGTTTTACTTTGCTTGTTCTCTATTTAAAATATTTATTTTCATGTGCTCCTTCAAATATATCAACTGTTCGTCATTGTCATTTGGCTAAGAACAACCCTCTCATATAATAAAAATGATATTAAGTTCACTAAAGTATTGCTACTTAGTGCCATTCAAAATTACTTATATTAAAATTTTAAAAGCTAAAGATTTCTCTGTGTACACTATTGCTATGAAGAGCAAAAATACATACACATATTCATGATTGTGTAAAAAGTCTTTATGCACACGACTCTAAGGTGTGACATTGACTGTTTACCAATATGTAATGTCGATTGCATAATCAATACTTGGGGACATAAAAAGCAGAAGGAAAAGACAAAATAAAAATAAATATGTAGTTTTAGTAAAGATATCAATATACAGTCCTTGAATTTAGTAAAGTTACATGTTTTTCCAAGGCTGCCAAATAATTTATGTAAAAATTATTTTTAAGAAAATTATTTCGAAAACATTGAAAAATTCGTTTTAGAAATACTACATACAAATTAAATTCGACCCTTTGGCAAACGTTAACAGATTTTCAAGATAGCAAAAAAAGAAAGAAAGGCATTTTTAATAATTATTATTTTTAAAGTAAGAAAATAAAAACCATTTAAAAAAAATGTGTCTGTTGAGAAAAAGGTACGTAAAAATCTATTTGTTATTAATATTTTACCACACATTTTGGTAAATTATTTGAAACATATTTCAAAGGATGAATAAAATAAAATAATTGTGTTGATCATATTATTTTTTATAAGGACAATATTATGATAAAAACTTTAAAATTATTTTATATTAACATATTTATCAAAATCATAATATGATTAATATAAACAAATTTAAATGTGAACATATGTATCAATATGCCATATACATATGTAGTTGTCGCAGTAATAACTTCAAACAAGGAAAAATAATACGGTAGTCATTTAACGCTTTTTATTATTTATATTTACTACGACTATTAGGTGACAATGAAAAAAACTAAGCAATAAAAAAATTAAAAGACAAGTACAAGTTTACTATATTAAAAAAAAGAAAAGTGTTATACTTATTAAATAATTACCGACCATTTGTGGATATAAAATATAAAAAAATTTAAATCGATTTCAATATTTTTAATAGTTTTTTGAGCAGCAGTTGTCCCTTTATGAAAGCTAAGACCAAAAATGAACAACTCATCGCATGCTTTGTAATAATAAAACCCTAAAATTGTAAAAAGTCTTTTTTACAACTAACTTTCTTACCTTAGAAATTCATAAAATCCTTCATAAACTTAATGAACAATTTAAAATGTACTCAATGTTATATATAAAGGGGGAGAAATTGAAAAAGTGTAACTATGCGAAAATTTCAATTTCATAGAAAGAAATATTGGAAAACATTATAAAAATATTGTGTACGAAAGGCTTATTACACCAGTGTATATTTTAATTATACATGATGTATGTATATACATATATACATGAAAAGCTTTTTACATAAACATTAATAAAGTAATAAATTTATTGACTTTTTTTTTTACTTTGGGAATAATCAATACCAATTATCATTCGTAATAAGTACATAATACATACAATGTTATAGAGTCTTGTAATAATTATTTTTTGTAAAGTAAAAACTATATATATTAAACCAAATTATTGTAGCATTAAATATGGCAAAAAAACATAAGAATTCCGTATCGTGTATTCATTTGTTGTAAACAGGCAATAACAGTGTTACAGAGAAATATAATTAAAAGGCGATCTAGTATAGGTTATATTGAGAGGATCACAAATTAGTTTTGAAAATTTTAAAAATTACCTCAAAATTGAAGGTTATTCGGAATAGATAATTTTGAAAATTAGAATTTTTTTAATAAATGTTTTCATTATTACGAACTTATTTGTTTTAAGACAATTAATTTTAGTTTTATTCTGGCTCAAGTTCATTTTTAAAATTTCAAAGAAATTTAATTTTTTTTTTTTTAAAAAGATTTTATTATTAGTGCTTGCGTAGCACACTTGAATTTTAAAAGAGACTGTTTTTATTCTTTAAACATGTACATAGTTAGTTGTATTAAATGGGCTGAAGAAAATAAAATTAGTATGTAAGTTAAATTCCCCTAACCTGTATAATTTTTTTATGTCAAAAATGAAGACAGTTGCATTATATATGCATATGTATCCAGCAAAAAGTTTCAATGCTTTGTACAGAGTTAAAGTGATAAAATACTGTAGTTGCACTTCTTACCTTTTGACATTTATTACTTTAACACGAAAATGTCATTAGAGGTTAGTACTTACCACGCTCACATACAAATAGGGATTTTGTAAAGTAATTACTTTTATGTCGCTTAGATTACACATCAGGAATTGAATAAGTCATAACTTTCAAATGTGTTATATATAATTGCTTTTAATAAGTACAATATGCAATTGTTTTTATGAGCTTACAAAACTTATAATCAATCAAAAATGTATTATACTCGGCTTTCTGAGAATGAAACTTAGATTCGTTACATTTTTCAGAAAGACTTAGAAAAACCATTACAGTCGATTAACTAAGCGTCATGAATTTCATAAACTTCCGTCGAAAATTTAAATTATCCGAAAACTGGTTTTTCTGAATAGTTTTAGAATTTTTAAAAACTGTTATTTAATTACAAATATTTTGGGAGTACAAAATGATTTTTATACCATTCACACACACATGTGGTAAGGGTATGTATAGGTTTGTCATTCCGTTTGTAATTTCTTCAATATTCATTTGCGACCCTATAAAGTATATATATTCGGGATCCTTATAGATAGGGAAGTCGATTTAGCCATATCCGTCTGTCCGTGTGTATGTTGAAATCAAGTTTACGAAACTCCCATAGGTCACACAGGGTTGTATGTGATATCAAACTTTTGCAAATGCTTTCGAAACAATTGGTATTGAAAACTGGCAAGATCCATCAATAACCAGCTGAGATATAAGCAAAAAAAGACGACTGCCTCTTAGTTTTAAGTTTTTTTTTTTACTCAAAAATTATTATATTTGTGTGTAAGACATGTCTTTTGGAAAGTTTTAAAGAACAAATATATTCGATTTTTAAGCAAAAAAATTTTTTTTCGAATTATAAGCAAACAAAATTTTTTTTTTTACACAAAAATGATTATATATGTGGGAAAAAAGCAACAAAAAAAAAACGTAGTGAAGGGTATATAAGATTCGGCATAGCCGAAAATAGCGCTCTTACTTGTTTTTTGTAGCAGTGTGTAATTTAAAGCCGGTCACTACTTTGTTTCTTCAAACACCTTTTCTATGCAATTAACACTTGAATGAATACTTACATTAAGGGAAAAAGAAATAATAGTAAATACATTTTGCTACATTTTATTTGAGAGTTAATTTTAAGTAATATGTTCAGAAATTTTACACAACGTCAAATTACATATTTAAAACAAACATACATGCACACATATGTATGTATGTTTTACAATAAATAATACATAAACTTTATTTTTTTGGTTAGAAAATTGTTTAGATGCATATCTAATTAATATAAAATTACAATTAAATCATTTTTTTTCGTAAAAGTGTAAATAAAAAATGCGCTTAAAAAAAGGTAATTGCTATTTTGCTACTGACAGTTTATTTTTGTGTAATTTACCTACTAAAAATTTTATATTTTATTAAGATGTTTTGTTAGATTGACAGAAAAAGGCGTGCGCTCCATTAATTACTATCAAGCCCTTCTTGTCAGTTGTAAAAGTTTTCGATTTTTATATGCGCAATACAAAACTTATGATGCATAAAATACAATTATGTACGTGGTTGTAAGAGCAGATTGTTGCGTGAGCGTTTAAATAGATAGACACGTTATGTTAACAAAGTGGCAAATATGTTTTGACACCGAATTCTTTTCTTGCAATAGTTCAAGTTATATACCTATATCTTTTGGAAAAGTATTACAGTTACGCTTGTTGGTTTTAATAATTTCTATGAAGACCTCTAATATCCTTCAAAATTATTAAAGACTGTCTCTTGAGATTTTTATTTATAGAATTTTGAAAAGTAGCTTTATGAGTATTTTAATGACAATTTACACAAATTTGTTGCATCTTATGGGCTACGATATACTTATGTTGAAAAAAGTATTTTTTTTTTAGTTTTTTACGAGTCTTGACAAGTACATATTCGATATTTGTAAAAAAAATTTATCATCTTGTTCTTTAATAAATTTTTTTAATATGATTTCTAAATTTGTAAAACTTTGTTTAAACTGTTAAATATTCATTCGTTTATAATTTCCATTAAATATGAAGTAACATTTTGTGTTGAACTGACTATCAGTTACACTGTTAAATGAGTCAAGCTGTTCATTAAATCGTCAATCGAAAATGCCTTTCGTATATCGCAACAGTCATTATATAAAATTAATAAAAGTCCTAAGGTCAAACTAATGGAGTTGGTTATCAAATTTTAATTGTATTTAATGAAAAAATTAGAGTTTGTAAAAAAACGTAAGAAGAAGTAAAGCGCAACTTTGGCTGAAAGAAAGAAACAGAGACCACAGAGGTTATAACGCTTTTATGATGATGTGTCTAACGCCCCGAAAACTTGTATCATGCCCATCTTTAGGAATACCGATTGACTTAGAATTGCTTTTTAATTTAAATAAGGCATGTTTTTTCATCTGTTTGTGTAAATTTGATTGTTAAAGTATATTGCACAATTTTAAATTTATTTCAAACAAATTTGTAACACAGTACTAGTTTAGGCCTGTTTGTTTTGGCTGCTTTGTTCGTACAACAATACGAAACGATTTTTTTTTGGCACCGATGCCAAAATAACTTCTTATTAAATTATTTGCCACAAATTAGTTTGTCCGAAATTTATGCATTCTATCCGTTTTTTCAACACTGCGTTAATAAAATTTCATTGTCCTACTTGATTCATTTGCGGATATGATCCGTTTTAAAAATATAATCGATATATTTTTTCTGTTAGACCGATTTCGCCTATTTACGATTTATAATGAATATCTAACCCATATATTATTCCTCTTGTACTTCGGTTTTGCACATGCTGTTGTTTTTTTTATAACTTCGCATTAGCATAGAAAAATTGTTAAATCGCTTCTTTATATGTATATCTTTATTATTAAGCTTAAAACTAAAAAAAATTAGAAAACAATAATATTAAAAAATTATTATTTAAAAATTTTACCAAATAAACCCACAATAAACAATCATTTCGTACACATTAAAATCAATTACTCATATGTATGTAATTCGTTGTCTTTTTATGCGCATTATCATATATTATATTTTACCTCGTATTGTTGTTTATACTGATTTCAAGACATAACGCAACCCTTTAATACAAACATGTCTAAATTAAAAAAATATTAAAAAAAAATTTTTTTGTATATAAAAAATTAAGTCCATTATGATTAATTTGTCAAGAGGTAGATATTAAAATAAATTTATACTATTTCGAATAAAATCTACTACCAATTATGTTTAAATATTAATGCTCAATTAACATTAAATAATAATTAATCATAATTTATCTATTATACAATTACTTTAATCTTCTTTTCTGCTTAAAAGGCATTAAATTCATTTCAAATTTGTTTCTGTCTACTTCACTTTACACCTACAACAGAAAAACTTATGTAACAATAGACTTTTTTTTGAAATTGTACAAGAAAGATTTTATTTGTTAAAAATTTAAGGGAACATATTTAAAAAGAAATAAAAAATATTATCGAAAAGATATTTAAACAATGCAACACTATTACCATAAGTTTTAACTGTGAACAATTTTTGTTTGTACAAGTTTTGAATTCCAAAAATAAAAAAAAGTAACTTAAAATCATGTTTAACACCTACAGCGAATTAATGGCACAAAACCAAAAGAAAACTGTGTATGTATGTATTACATATGTAATGAACATAAGTGCTAATACGATTAATTTTAAAGTTTTCGTAGTAACTTGAATTGATAAAGGTCAAATGTTAGATCTTTCCTTTGTTGTATACTAGCTCGTTATGGCATGGATTTGCAAAAGAAAAATAATTTGATTAAAAAAAAATTCACGAATATGTTTTTTACACAATAAATTAGTTTGCTTTTACTTGCAGCATGTAAACAAAAAAAATTTATTATATTATTGTAATTTGCACTAAAGATGGCTTAACCCATTATTGCTTGATGATGTGTGGAAAGGTACCCGAAAATAGAATTTCAGCTAAGAGCTACCTTTAATTTGTTTTACCGAACAGATAGGGAAAAGAGGGACTACTTAAAATAAATCCGATATTTGCATAGGGTCAAACATTATTAATTTTGTTGGCTAAAAAAAAATTTAACAATATTCGTTCAAAAAAATTGTTAAAATCCTTGGTTATTTAAAGATTAATATTTTAAAAAATAAATTAAAAAGTATCAAATGCAACATAGCTTTCATGAACTTATCGAAACAGCATCCATCATATTAAAGTGGAGCGGTTATAAATCTTTCTGTCCATTAAATTGACGAACAAATCAAGTCTACCCATATGGAGATTTTTTTTACAATATACGAGATATTATTGGTTAATTATTGGCGATATTCTATTTTAACGAATTAAAGTTGAATGAATATTACTAGCAGGGATTATGTTGTTATTTTTGTTTAAACTTAAGTTTAATGAACTTCTATAAATATTTTTTATTAGCTTTAAATCTCCTAATACCCCTTTCGCAGTTTCCGCAATACCACAATCAGTATTATAATATTATCCTATCACTAAATATAAAATCAGCAAATGTAATTCTACCACTGTCGCAGTTAATTTTCCAAGTGGGATGTTACTCAGTCTGTCCAGGTTCGTTTCAAAGGACTGCTTCCTTTGGTAATAAATAGACATAAGATTATGTTTATTTGGTTCAAATACAGCATTCATTTCAAAGATCTTATACTAGACTAGTGCTACTTTTATTAATACTAAGTTATACAGCGTTAATGATGGAAGTTGACGACGTGTTGATCTTTCGGTTCGTAGGGTAATTGTGCTTATTCGGGCTCTTGTCTAGGATTTATCTTTGGGAAAAAGGAAAAGATATTGATTGGGGAAAAGATATTGAGACGAAATATGTTTCACTATTCTAGCTACCCAGCACGCGTCTACTCTATTTGGGGAAAGGTAGGACTCGGGTAACAGAAACGAACAATGACAATACGGCTTCGTGATATGTAGAAATCAAGTTACTGCAACGAACAATATTCTAAAACAAAAACAGAATATTATTCGCACATCAACTGAAATCGGTTAGAAACGGTCGACTTGTATTCGTATAATAATTTAGAAACTTCGGCAAAATATTATACAAATGGCAATACGGCTTTGTTCAGGTATAAGAACAATACTACAGGACGAACGAGGAACAGGCAAAGATCTGGTATCGTACGGTACTTTGGGCAAGCTAGAAGTATGAAACAATTCGCAACTCGAGAATTGCTTGTCTCTTTCAACTTTAATCTTACTACTTATTCAAGTAGTCTTATAAGCCAAACGAGAATTATAATTTGTAATGGTACGTTACACTGTATCGGTTTGGGTCCTTTTCAATAGTGTTGAGATGTGACAGACGCATATAATCAATATGATTTTACGTTGTTTAAATATAAAAGTTTAATACATATTTAATACCACAGCAAAAAAGCATTTATTGCAATTTAAACTTGTTAAGCCATTAATGAGAAATTGGGTAGTAAAACACTCACGTTTGGCTTTCAATTTCAATTAGATTTGTTCAATTTAAAATATTAAATAAAAACACAAATTTATTTTTATCACATCTATATATTTATAAACACTTTATTTAACAATATCGGATACATTCTTTTTTTTTTGCTGCTTCTTCACTAATATAAAATCTATGTAATATACTTTACAAACTAAATGGTTTATTAAAATAATATTCTTTAAAAAATATAATAATTTTAATAAAAATTAGTAGTTAAAAAAAAGATGCACAATCTAAACATACGTATGTACATAAGATACTTACATACCTATGTATTAATGTATGTATACTATAAATATATATATATATATATACATATATGTATTTATATACTAGCTGACGCGGCAAACGTCGTTTTGTCAAATATAAAAAATTACCTTAAATGTTGAAAAAGTACTTTTTCGCTCCCTATATGATTTTTTATCCTACTAAGGAGCGACAGGCTCTAATTTTGCGTTTCTAAACTGATAAACTAAAAAAATGTACCCTAAAAGTTGAAAAAGTCCTTTTTTACCCTCCGTTTACCCGAATTTTCCCTCTGTTGTTAAAATTTTATTATGTGTCATACTTTTTGTTATGTCTGAAGAAATTTTACCCAAATCGGCCTAGTGGTTTCCCCTTTTTGGTACTTTTTTAGTCGCCATTCTGGTGTCTAAATTTTTTTCTCAAATAGTTGTCTAAATAGTAGTAGAAGCTTAAGTGAAGCTTTTCATGAATTTTAACAAAATTCAAAAGAATATTTTTTTTAAAAAAGTACCAAAAATAAGTACGATTTTTATCCCCATAAGTTGGAATATCCAAAAAGTACCATATTACAGTTAAAATAAAATTTCTACGTTTATTGGTTTAGAAGTTCAAGGGGCCCCAAAAAAGTACCAACATGTAATTTTCACCTGTTTTACCCCCTTAGGCCCCAAATTTGAAAAAAGTACCAGACACCTGTCCGCTTTTTTTTTTGAGTAGAATACAATGTTTTTAAATTTTGTTTCTATCTTGTTTGGCTTAGAAGATAGAATGTTACCAATTTTGCTCTATTTTACCCCCTAAAAATATGAATTTCCAAAAATCCCTTTTTAGTAAATCTTAGTAACGGGAAAGGAACCTACAGCTCAACTTTCATGTTTCTTACTTTGTTCATTTGAGTTGTGCGATGATGAATCTGTTAGTAAGTCAATTATAATCGTGGCTCTTTTATATTTTTAGATGAAAAGTGGGCGTGGCATTCAAAATTCCCCAAAAAATTTTAGGCTATTGTTCCTTTGAGACTATCAGTAACATGCTGTAAACATTTAAAAAAAAATCGGTCCAACAGTGTGGACAGCTATAAAATACAAACATACATACAAACTTTTTTCATCTTTATATATATAGATAGATTTATGTTTGCTTGAATATGGGTTGTGAAACTATATATTTAATTATTTTCTATTCAAGTCAGTGGTGCACAAACACATACATACTTGTGTTTTAATTTATGCCTTTCTCAGAAGCAGAAAAAAACATAATTGCCAGGTTATAATTTGTTTTTCTAAACAGTTTGTCAAATACAAATACATTGTAGCATTCTCATGTTTGATAAGACATTAAGTTTATTACAGTGTATTTTGTAACCCTACCACAAGTGCTTGAATACTGAAAGGTCTCCCATCACTGACTCAATCAGCAGTTCATATTGATATGCTGCTTTAAGAATTTATTTATTTTTGTAACAAACACAAATCACACGCAAAATGTCCATTCTAAACCGGCACATGAGCTATTGACAGTTCTTTTTGA
>NDXZ01045170.1:4982-19978 GCA_003055125.1 Paykullia maculata | reverse complement strand
CTTTTGACAAAAGCGCTCTATTAAAAAAGTTGCTTTGTTGATGAATTTGCCTTGCAACAGACTTAAAAAAAAACTATCCCTTTCGGTTTAATTGATCGATATAGGTATTAAAATCACAAAATTCAAATGTGTATTGTTTACAAATGCTCGTGCTGTTCAATAATTTTCGCATTTATTTTGAAATAAGTTATTTTTTATAGAAAATAGTGTAAAAAATAGAGTGACACCCAAAGAGCAGTGAAAAATTAAATAAACATTAAATTAAAAAAAAAAAATTTATGCGATGCTGTAAATCAATAAAAGTCAAAGAGCTAAGTTCGGGAGCTTTTCCGCGTTTCGAATAATAACCGCTGGCTTAACTTTGCTACACAATTTTGTAGTGTAGACAATTCTATTTTTACATAAAAAAGGAACTTTTTGTAAATAACATAAAAAGTGGGATACCTTTTGAACACCGGCATAATGTAATTATGTTTTAATTAATATGGCTTGAACCAAAGGTAAGTTGTTAAACTTTAAATCCCTTCTCTCTAATTAATCTTGACTTTCGTTTAAAAAAATGGCTTAATGCTTCTGCTTTGGAACTAAACTAAAGCTGATTTTACTCGGTATAAATTTTATATATGTGTATGAATAGTTGAATTTCAGACTGTAAAATTAATGCGTCGTTAGAGCTTTTTAATATTGCTTGTGTAAAATATGTGCATGTATGTATATGTGTGACAAAATTTAATTTAAACTACATGTTCAACAAAACGCATAATTGGTTTAAATAAAATCGCTAATATAGCATTACTGCAATGCTGGATACAAAACAAGTGCAACAGCATCACTTTTGCCGGTAGCCTGTAGTAAAATAAAACAAAATAAATTTTGATGCTACAGTTTTATTTTCGATGGATTACTATTATTACGACCAATCAGGCGAAAAGGAACTTGACGATAATGCAGATTATGACTACAACTCAATGCTACTGCAAGAAGAAGAATCATTTAATGATATGTACCAGGGCTGCATGAAGTCATCTACCCAACAAGTGCAACAATATATAATAGTACTTTTAGGATGCGGTTTTTTGCAACGTATTGCCTGGGAGCTAATAAGACGAACAACAGTAGGTAATAGTCATCAGTATTTGTACCATTTAATCGCTATAATTTGTGGTTTAATAAGTTTATGGTTTTATGTGGGTCTCAGCAGCAGCACTTATGTCTGCCTGCATGTTTTTAACTTGTGCCTATTTCTAAAGTTGGCTCTGTACTGGAAAACAAATTATACTGGCTCAATACTGTGTTTATACACCATTGTGTGTCAGTTATTGTTTGAATACCTTTTAAAAACTGAACAGTATGAAACGATAAGAGGACCTCAAATGGTGGTCGGCATGAAATTGATTTCCTTAGCCTTTGAGGTGCAAGATGAAAGGGAAAAGTATCAGTTGTTAACATTCTTGGGCTATCTTCTCAGTCCGGCTTCTTTAATATTGGGACCGTGGGTGTCGTTAAAAGATTATAGACCGGATTTTAATATAAGAATAAAGTTAAGATATCGAGTAATTACAATTCTTTTTAATATTTTTTTCGCTGTAGCATTTTTAAATCTGTCAAATTGCTTGGTACCCTGGTTAAAGCAGATCTTGAATGCTGGGGTATGGTTGTCCACGTATTTAGATGCTTTTTCGGTACGTTGTAGCCATTATTTTGTTTGTTATCTCTCACAGGCTACTCTTTTAACAGCCACTACAAATACTTCGATATTTTCGTCCTCTTTTACATTTAGTCAATCGATAGTTAACCCTTTGGCTATTGAATTTCCTCGTTCCCTGTCCGTTGTTGTACGAAATTGGAATATACCTATGCATTTATGGCTGAAGCAAAATATATTTAAACGCTTACGAGCTACAAAATGTCCTTACTTCTTGGCTATTTTACTCACCTTTGTAGTGTCCTGCTCGGTTCATGGTTTAAACTATAAAGTGCATTTTGTTTTAATTTCACTTGCTTGCTTTGGCTATTTTGAAAATCTTTTGCGTCGTTGTTTGGCTAATGTATTCAATGCTTGCCTAGAATCAACTGCCTGTAAACATAATTGCAAGTACAAAAACTGTCCACGTACAAAGGGACAATTTTTTAGTTCACCCCTGTTGCTAGTGCGCCTAGTGAATTTTTTCTTTAGCTTAATAGTTTTTATACAATTATCCTATTTGGGGGTTATGCTAAATAACTCCAATGCTACGAACATATTACAAATTTGGTCTGATATGAATTATTTGGGTCATATATTAGCCATAATAATGTTTGTGTTTTATAAATGTGTTTGAAATGTAAAGAAATAAATAATGTACCATTGTACTTAGTATTATTAAATATGACTATTTTAATTGTAAGTTTTTTTTATGTATGTTTTTAAATATAAGTTATACTATCCATCCAATTCTTTAAAACACATTTTTAATAAATAAATGGGAGAAAATTAAACAATATACAATATCTCTAAGCCTCGATTATATAGGTTGGTCGGTACCAGAATCAGTTGAATACTCAAAAATGTTTTGTTTTCATAGTAAAAGTTAAAATTATTATTAAAAACAATCCAACATTTTTTTTTTAAATTTTATTAAATATTAAACATCATATTCTTAAAAAAATAAATAAATTCAAAAATATTAAGCCATAGATTTTATTTTAATAATAAAAAAAATTAGCTTGTTGTTAAATTGTGGATATTTTTTTATTTTTTTTTTAGGTCGGATCAGTTTAAAAATTGAAAGAAAAATGAATGAAATAATATTTTTATAAATTTTTCTAATATATTTCATTAATATTAAAAATATTTGTCTTTAACATCAAAGTTGTTTAAATTTCCTTTTATATGACCACCCCAATTTTATAAGATCCTTATTTTCATACGACCAAACGGCTATAACAGTTATAAGGCTTGCTACGCCCAAAGCTAGATGCTTTAGAATGGATGTTTTTAACTAAGATGAAATAAAGAAAATGGTTAAGAGTTAGTTTAAAACTTAAAATTTAAAATAAAATTAAGATAACGTTTTGAATGTTATTTCTGATTTGTTGACTATAACCTTGCATATAAAATAATAATAAAAACCTTAAAAGTTTTTTTCTAGCAATTTTTAATTTGAAAGTTAATTGGCAATTATTAATTAGATTAGTTGATCTTAAAATGAGTCTTATTTAGCATTAACATTTTCGAATTTAAGCTTAAAACTTTTTGCAAAGTTCAATCTTTTTTATAGTAAAATGTAAATTTTATCTATTTATCATTAACCAATATGTGCATTAATGTAATGAAATAAAACCCATTAGTATTAATTGATTATTTATTTGAATAAAAAAAGGTTCTGAATAATACAATTTTACTTTTTTGGCGTGTAAAGTAGCCTCAATCCAAAACAACATTTAAAGATAAAATTGTTTATGTATTTTTTTTTTTTTCATTCAAAACTATGAATAATAAACTATTATTGAATTAACAATAAAATTATAGTATTTGAATAACACAAATGTATCATTTTATACTTACCATCCAATAGTTGCATACAATTCCCACAAAAATCAAGGTCAATAAAAAGAACTTTTTTGGTATTAAACCTAACAAAGGATTACAACCCAATGGTTTATATTGCAGCCAAATAAATCGGATACTAGAAAAAGATATTTTTTAGATTTGAATTATGAAATTTTATAAATTTAAAATTACCTAAAACAAATACGAGAAAACATATTGATGCAGTTGGCAAATATAAATCCAACCGGTCCAAAAATGCTTGTTAATACATAGGATAAAAGTAAAAAGCTAACGGAAAAAATTGCCATTAAATAGTTATACTTGTCTATGTCTTGGCTGGTATTGGTGGCAAACATATAGCCCTCAGTTATGCCATTAATTGCTAAAAAGTATATAGCCAAACAATGCCATTTTAGAAGTACTTCTGGTAAGCCATCGGCCACAAAATCAGCACCACCATACAAAAATAATACGGTATGTGAGTAACTTTGACCAAATACTAAAGCCAATAGACCTATTGATGATACAACTAACGAGAGATGACTTAGAACTTGAGAGGCTTGTAGTACTTTCGGCTTTAATAAGTAATTATTATATGCATGTAATTGTTAGCTACTAGATTTCAAAAATAATTTTTTCTGTGAGTATTTACCTTATCTTGCTGCTGCAAAGAAACGTCCCTAGCTATTGTTTGAGTAAAATAGAAATAACTACTTTCCTCTATTGGTCTAAAAATGAATCGAGCCGCCAAACTGCCTAAGTTATTGACGACATCGTAAGTGGCTTGTTCGCTGAAGGTTAGGACTGGGCTCATAGACATCACATATTTCTCTCCCTCCGTTAAAATTTGCTTAAGAACTCCCTGCTTAACGAAGCTTAAAGTTAAAACTTGTAATTCGGTGTTAAAAAAACTTTCCTAAAACGAAATTAAATCGAAAATACTTAAATTAAGTAAATTATTGTAAACAACTGCTTTAATATACATCTTACATTGTCAATCATAATGCCGGGCAGCAATTGTTTAAAATTTGTAAACGGAAAGTCTTGCATATTCTCGAATAAAGTTTTATTTGAAAATGACATTGTAAGACTCCTTTTATTCTCCCTCTTTTCATCTTTGGTTTTTTTATACTCCTCCAGCACTTGTATATAATAAGCAAAAAACCCGTAGTGCGTTATAAGAATGGTAAGCGCACTAACTAATTGAGCAATGGCGAAGGCGTAAATTGCTACAGTATTATTTTCTAAGACAATCCAAAGAAACACCAAAGAACGTACAAAAATGTGAAGAGTGTTAAGAATAACTTTAAGTTTAACAAAACAAAAGACTTGTGCGATAAACACTGGAGCTTCTGCACACAGTTCTATGACACAAGACAAGGCGACAGCATAACAAGCAAAACGATATTGCGCCGTAAATATAGCATCAACAGAAGTTAGCCAATTAAGCCATACATATACGCAAGGCAGGCTAATAGCTATGCAGATGGGAACTCTGAAAAGTGGAAAATGTAAGAATAGAGTACAGAGAAATAAACATTACCAGATTATGATACATCATACATATGTATGTATATAAGTTAGCTGTAACATGTACTTACGTTAGCCACTGTTGATTTATAAGCTGAGCCCATGAGCATTTTTCACGTTGCTGGGATGTTGCACTAAGTGCTGCCCGATTTATAGCCTCACGCGACAGAAACAGTAGCGTGCTCTCTAGCAGCAGTAAACGTACATTCATAATGCCCAATACTTCCCGGCCAACATTGCGCACTATGAAGGCGTTAATACCAAACGTGACAATACGACATAATACCTATTTGATATAAAATTTAAAGACCAATTCTAAAAAAATCTAAGAAGTTTAAATACTTCCAATCAATTTACGGTGAATAACCCACCTGAAAAATAATGCTTAACCCAGCATTGAGCAGACTACTTTGTAAAACATTACGTGACATTTTTTGCTGTTATAAAATTAGTAGACCTGGGCATCAAATGCTTATCATAACTGTCCACTCATTGTTGTCTGTCTAAATCTTGTGCAAATTGTTCCTATTTTAATTTTTTATTTTTGGGTTACTAATTAAGTTGATGTGTGATGTTGTTATTGGTATCTTTGTTTTGATTATACATACAGGGCAAAAGGAAGATAATAGAAAAATAAGCTGCCAGATAATTTTTAAGTGAAAGTGCTACCATATTAAAAAGGCTTCGTACGGGAATTTTCGAAAAAATTTTATTCGTTCTTAATATCTATCATATATATGTACATCACTTTCAAAATGATATAAAGAAACTATTAAAAATCGTTTACGTTTAGTATAGAGAGATAATTAGTGAAAATTGTTATTTTAAACAAAAAGTTTTAAAATTTTTAATTTGCATATAGGGAGGAAATAATATATAAAACTAATACTCTAGATTAAAAACTTAAAATGAAGTAATTTATGTAACTAAAAAAAAATCGAATTTAAAAGTTTCTTTTTCTAACTATATTGTTTGTTCTATATACATAAGTATATGTACTAACAAAATCGTTAAGACAAATTTTTTGTATTGAGAAGATTATGTAAGCAGTAAAATAAATTTAAATTTCATAAATTTTTTTTTAAATATCTTTAAGAAAACAGTATAAATATTAAGTTTTAGAAAATTTGTTTTTATTTATTAATAATAAAAAGGGGTTGTTTAAAGAATGTTACAATATGTGTTAAAAATTTTTAACTAAATGTAATCAGATCTTTGTGTTTTTAACTTGTTATATGAGATGTATTTTTTTAGTGATATAACAATATCATTATAGTTGTTTTATTTAATTTTAAACTGCTTGTTGATAAAACTATTTATCTGTTTTTTTTATTTAAGTTTTGTTCTGTTAACAGCAAATAACTTGAATAGAGAAGAGGTTTAAATGGCTGTATTAACATGTATGAAATTATTCCTTTAAAATTATAGTCTGGCAGTCTTGTTTTTTAATGTTTTATTTGTGTTTCGAAAATCTGGTGCAGTCGGTGTTTTATTTTTAATTTAATATTGTCACAAACTAATAATTTTGTTTTATAAATAATCAAAATGAGAACATGTTTTGTGCCCCTTTGCGATAGTAAAAATAAAGATCAGCCAAATAGAACAATGTTTTTTGTTCCTAGGGTAAGTGAAAATATTTTGAAACCAAAAAGTCGAAAATTACAATAACAATTAATTAATAGGAGCAATCTCAATTTGCACAATGGGCTGAAATACTACCTAAAGTACGTACCTTGAGATCTAAAGATAGAGTGTGTCACTTACATTTCAAACCTGAAGATGTTGATTATACATTTGATCATTGCATCAATGGCCACATATATAAAATACAAAGAGATCGCCCCAGATTAAAGCCGAATGCTTTGCCATGTTTGGAAATGACGAGCAAAGAGGAGTTGGTAAGTTCCCATTTTATTGTTGTACTAATGAATATAATACTTTAGAATTTAACTTTATATTGTAGCTCTTATTCAAAGCAAAATATCGACGTCCTATCAGTACTAAATTAATAAAAATGACTGATAACGCGATATCTGAACAAATGTATGGTATGATAACCGAAGAACATCAACCGGAAAATGAATTACAAAAAAATAAAGATGAAACTTTAATTCAGGAAAATTTGGAAGAAGAAAACTGTACAATTATTGTTAGTTTTAAAGAAAATGCCACAAGTCAAGAACCAGCGAATAATATTGAAGCCGATTTTCACGTGAATGATTTAACTTTAAAAAAAAACTCTATTGAAATACTATCATTAACACAACCAACGATCACTCAACAAGTTACGACGAAATCGCAGGATGTATTTAACCTACTATATGACAATGTGTATAAAGTAATAGTCCCCAACACTTTATGGGGTATACACCGTTGCCCTAATCGTTCTCTATTATGTTTCTCTTACATGGACATTATAAATTTGCAAATTTCTAAAATGATCTGTATAAATAATAAGGGCGGTCAAGTCGAATTATTTTTTAATGGGACTTTAATCAAAACACTAAATTTGACACAAGATATTAATGATTTAGATAGTTTATCAATTGTTTTGAATGAAGTTAACATGTGGCGTTTATGTTTTGGAAAATCATTGAATCCAGATTGTGAAATTGTTGTGGTGCCAAACATTGACAATTGTAATACTGATGAAAATGATCAGATATTTTTGTGCAATGTATGTTTGCAAATAAGTGTAAATTAAAATAAAAAAAGTGAAACTTAAGTAAAAAAAATGGAGTATTTATTCAAACAAGTAAAAGTGTTAAATACATATATTAATATTTATGAATATGAGAAAAGTCTATTTAATTGTGTTTTTGGAACACAAATATGCCTGTCGAATTTTCCGGTGATTGGTTATTTATTATTGGCTCTATGTCTCACATAACCCATACTCTTGAAAATTACCTACACGTTCATAAAGTCGCAAGAAATATTGGAATCGAGATAAAATTTATTGGCAGTTGTGTGGCAACACAAACAGTTTTTATACAAAAAAACAAATTTTTTTCCTTAAATTTTTTTAGTTTTATTTTAAAATTATTATAAAATTTGTTTTTGTATAGGTATTACTAATTAATTTAATTTTAATAAATTTAATTTTTTGTTGTGTTTTGCGAATTTTGTTTGTTACTTATAAAACAACAAGACAAACAAAAACATACATTTTAAATAATATTATTTAAAAAAATAAAAATAACAAAATTTTAAATTATGAATGTACATATGTAGATATATTGGCATTTATTCCATTCATTTGCATCACAGTTATTGATTAAATATATTATTTAATGTTTGTTTTCACTTCTTTTAGGTTTATATTATTTGTTTTGTTATTTTTATTATGTATTTTTTTTTAATAATTTATAAATTTATTACATAGTTTTTTTACGTTAACTAAATAACAAAAGTAAGTTTGTTTGTTTGCATTATGTATAGTACTTTGGTATTACACTACTGGCCATTTGAGAATGTCCACAACAAAACGCAATAATTCCACTTTATAAATTTTTCGTATATTTTGCTAATTCCAAGTCTACATATTACGTAGACTTGGAATTAGCCAAAGATACGAAAAATAAAAAATAGATTTATTGCGTTTTGTTATTGACCTCCTCATTAATATGTATATGCATGTATGTATTTAATCGTAAATGTGTTGTAAATACTTGCGTTTTAATTTAAGTATTTATTTAAATTTTGGTTGTGTAGGTTTTATATTATGTATGAATGTATATGGAGGGGTGTTTTAATGCACAAGATTTTGTTCATGTTTTATGGCAAAAATTGCGGATGGCTTTATCACTTGATCAACAAATTCATCACTACTTATATACTAAATAATTCTATGCTAATAGTATTTTTTTCTGCATGAATATTATATTAAAGTTTTATTATTATTATTATTATTACTATTTTTTGTTTGGTTTTTGTGTATGTAATGCAAAAAAACTACTTACTAAAATAACTAAATAATAAATTGAATTGAGACGTTTTTTTATACTCTCTACTCTACAAAGTACAAACAATCTTTTTCTAATTTTTTTATGTATGCTTAATCTAATATGTATAAATAATTCTTTTTCTTTTTTGCTTTATTTTTCTAACAAACAATCTACTATTACATATGATAATTTACTTAATATTCGTTTAAGGTTTTTTTCATTACAAATATGTTAACATTTTATAGGATTTTTATTTTGTATAGAGTGTTTACTTAAAGAAATATTGCTCCTTCTTATGGATATTTTAAATTTAACTGATTTTACAATAAAAGCTAAAAAAATTTTGAAATTGTAAAATAATCAAAACAAAAGTTTTTTCAAGCAAAGGAAAATATTTTAAAAACCAAAATATAAAATTAGTAATAAATACATAATGTAAGGGGCATTCGATTAATAGCTTAATTGCCTCTTATACCTCTTAAACTCGTAAACTTTAATATAATGTTTAATGTTTAAGAGGTATAAGAGGCATTTAAGCGATTAAACGTATACCTCTATAATTGTTTTATTCCCTTAAATAAAACTATAGCTAAGCGGTCTATAGACAATTAAATGAGACAATTTTTTAAAATAAGGCGCCAAAACTTATCTGCTCTCATTTTACGTTATACAACAATTTTTAAACAACAAAAGGCATTAAACAGGTCATATGAAAAGAATTTTTTTTTAAATGCTTATTTACTTTTAAGAAAAAAAGTATATTCTGCAAATAAAAGGTAAATTTCCAAAAACTTGTTAACCCATATGACCTATGTACATCCATATACATATTTATGCACATTGGATATGAAATAAAAATTTCAACAAAAGGATACAAATACAATTTCTTTCAAGTAAACATCATCACTCTAAATGTGTGTTTGTATGTATGCTTATACATACATACATACATAAGTATATTGTACTAATTGCACTAAACACTACTTTCGTTAGGTGTTCGGGATCTTGGATTAGGACTAGAAGAACCATTTGTTAATTCAGGTATATTTGTGGTGGTATTGTTAGCAGTAGTATTAGTAAACAGTTTAATATTGCCACCCAACGCCTTGTACATCGGTTGTGATGACATTACAGAAGGATATATACAGTTTTTTCTCTTGCCCCAACCCATTGTCGATAGTGGCGAATTGAAAGCGGCAACTTTTGGAGTCTGCCCCGCTGTCGAAAAATCTTGATCGGTGCCTAACGGCGTCGCATAATGTTTAGCGTACAATTCCGTTGTGTTTGAAAATGCATCCGGGTGCAGAGGAAAATGCGATTCTAAACAACCTTCGGGCATAATATGAGGAATAGAATTAGTTTTCACATTCATACAGTCGATCGATGAATTTGCACTATAGAAAGTTGTATCTTGTGAACCCGTGTTGGGGGTGTTAAATTGATTGCTACAGCTACAGTGATTGTTGCGACACTTGACACATAAAATGCTGTTACAAGCACTACTTATATCTTTGTCGTTAATAATGTTGCTATCGCTAGAATTAAGTTTGCGTGCAACGCTCATGTCAGTTTGTTGTTTTTCCGTTGAGATAACAACATCGTCTAATTGATCGGCTGATTTGGAGTTTTGTCTACGATGGCATTTAACAGCAGTGGCATTTGGCACCACGCCGTTGGTCTTCGTTTTGTTGGTGGCGGATGTTCTTCTATAACTATTAGCCGATTCGAAACTATCCTCCTCTTCACTGGAGTCCTGTATATTTGGTGCAAAAAGTGGAGGCGGTACAATTACCCTACCCATACGTTTGTACTGGTCTATGTTACGACTATCCTCGGCGCAACTAGACAGATTTTCAATAAATTTGGGTGCTCTTCTTAGCACTGTGGGTGTGTGCAACTGTGATTCATAGATGTCATTGATATCGTCGACAGCATTGTTACAGCTAACATTGTGCAAATGGTGATCTATACTAGTGGCCAGACTATTGCGTACACTGTTACGTGATGAAATACTTGATATTTCGGAAAGAGTTTCTGGACTGGCCAGAGGTGCCAGTCCTAACCATTCATCCACTTCCCCACCATTTGCAATATCGGATGCTCTTCTTAGAGGAGGTATGTGCAAGGATTTTGGTTTCTTTTCAAGTTTAGCCGAATGTTGTCGCCTTAAATTTCTCAGCGGCGAAGGAGTATCTTCAAATGCCACACACTTGGTTTTTGGTGGCTGTAGCACCAATTCCACCTGTTCTGCTTTTAATGCATCCGCACTTACCTTAATAGGACTCTTGCGTGTTACCGTTGTAATGCTATTTTCCCTTGCACTTGATATGTCATACTGCATAGAACTGATTTGACTGCGACTTAAAATACTGCCCGCCAAAGATGAAGCTTTACTAGAACTTATGCTTTCGGGAAAATGGGCGTGTTTTTGAGCCATTTGCGGACTGTGCAGATTTGTAAATGATGTTTCTAGACACACCCTCTGTGATTGTTGTTGTGTAGTGGCTGATGTTGTTGGTATATCCTCCATTTGACTTAAACTTGGTCTCGAATCTAAACTATCGAATGGTCCATTCGAATCGGAACTCATGTTATTTGTATTGTGTTGATGCTGATGATGGTGATGCAATTCCATATTTGAACAATTATAATAACTGAAGACATCCTGATTGCTGCGATGCAATTCATTAGATGCTGTGGAAAAGGCATTCGATGTCTGACGATGTGGTTTGCGTGGACCACTAGTAGTAACAACCTGTAATAAAAACGTTGCTTTCTATTAAACTTAACAAATAATATAACGTAGTCGAAAAAGAAGTACGTTTAAGAAGTGTGAACATGGAACACATTTGAAAAATTTATTCTTTTGATTTCCCCTACATTTTATTAGTGGAAAACTAAAAAGAAAACAAAATTTATAATTGTTTTATTTGTTTGAAAATGTATCTTTAGCATTGTGAAAATCTCAATGGAAACATCGAACAGCGAACCTTCGTGGTTCATTTTGAATCTTGCTGCGAACCACTCAAATTATCGCTAGTTTATCTGAACTAGCTGTAAAAAAGTGTAAACAAAGAAAAAAATAAAAAACAAATGTGTGCAAAAAACAAATAAAAAGTATACATATATACTTCTATTTAAATAAAAAATTAAAAAAAAAGAAAAAGTGAGACATATTTTAAAGTATAAAAGGGTGTCTTCAAAAAAAAAGCGACGCTAAATCTTTGCATGAAACAAGAACACCAAGGTTCGCAATCGTGATTTAGAGAGCGAACCTTGTGGTTCATATTACCGTGTGAACATGCTATTAAGTTGATTAATTTCTTTTTTATGTTTGCTTTACAAAAACCCTTACAATTTTTTTTATTGTGGTAACGCTTTTCTTGGCATTTTTTTTGACTGATGTGACCGCAACTGAACGCAACAACAAGATTTTATAGTTTTTCATTAGTTGGTAAAACTCAAAGCATTCAAAATTAGAGATTAACTGTTGAATTATTTCAAATTTCATTATTTTTTTTGTGACAAAAAACCAAATTTTTAACTTCCGATTTAGTATGAACTCACCTAATATCTATTATAAAATACCACATAAAATATCTGTAAAAAAACGTCCTGGTAAGTACACAGATCAGGATTTACATTTTTTATGACTTGATATTTTTTAGAGACAAACAATCTTCATAACAGTTACCAATATTGTAAAGTTTGTCTCTATTCTATCTATAAAGAATGTAGTTTAACTAAGAACTCAATCTTATTTATCTAAGTTTAAACCTACATCCAGCCATACAATTAAAGAAGTTTGTTATACCTTCAATTCGTTTTTTTTTTTTTGTTTTTAAAGAATTAATATTTTTTAGGAAAAATATTATTGCATTAATACATTTTTAAATATGATTTTGAGTATGTAACCGTCGTGAAATGTTCGTAAAACTAATCGTTCGTCGAATGTTATTTTCAGTATATTAATTGCATTAAATGCTTTCTTGCATGTCGTCATCATCTTGTTTAAATCACATAATAATCATAGTAATTAAGTATCTGTACCGCTTCTCGTTGTTTGTAATATTCTGATCATGATCATAAAAACATACGGCCTTTAAAGCGACAAGAGCTTTTATTCTTATAAAAGTTGTATCTTGTAAGCATGTAAATCAAGTTCTTTATGTAATATTTTATTAAATACTATGTACATATGTATTTAGATAGACACAAGTTCAATTGTAGAATTCAACACAGCCGAGTATAACTTTTGACAATTTTGTATTAATTTAAAACGATTTGCCAAACACTCCCGCTATAGACATTTGGCAATTATTACTTGATTTATATAAAATTGCGAAACATACTTGAGTTTTTGATACTCTATTTATAATTTTTATACCCTTCACCACAGGTGGCAAGGGTATATACAGGTTTGTTATTCCGTTTGTAATTTCTACAATATTCATTTGCGACCCCATAAAGTATATACATTCTGAATCCTTATAGATAGGAAAGTCGATTTAGTCATGACCGTCTGTTGAAATCAACTTTTCTCAGCCCCACTTTACTAATATTAAACTAATAGGAATATCCTTGGGATTCTTTCTATTGAAAATCAGTAAAATTGGTGAATAAATGACTGAGATAAAAGCAAAGAAGGTGATTACCTCTTTTTTGTAGGACATGCCTTTAGGTTATTTAAAAAAAAATTGGACTCCGCAAAGATTGGGAAAAAAATGGGCAAACAACTTTAAGAAAAAAATTTATATCATATATACATATAAAAAAATCAAGTTTTCTGAGACTTCAATTAACTTTCGGACATATAAATACATACATACATTCGTAAAGAGACTTCTTATTACATATCTACACGTGGTGATGGGTATATAAGACTTGAAAAACAGAATATACTGCTCTTCAATGTTTTTTTTTTTTGATTATTGAAAATTATATTAGTAAAAATAAATATTGGTGAATATCAAATTTTAACAAAATTTTGCAAACAAAATTAATAATAATTCTTGATATTAAAAAAAATATTTTGGTTTTTAATAAAAAAAAAATTTATAAATTAACAATTTTTTTTAAATAATTGAAAAATTTTTTTTAGAAATATTAATTTTTTTTGTAAAAAATAATTTTAAAATTCCTTAATTATAAAACATTATTCAACTCATTTCTAATACATATGGTGTTCATAAAGGGATAAAGCTGTTACATACAAAAATATAGTTTCTGTATAACGAAAATGACAAAATAAAAACAAAAACCCTTAAGCAAAAAAAAAAAGTAAATTTAAAATTAAAACAAACAAAAAAATTGATTTAAAAAAAAATTTTAAATAATACATTTATTATCAGACTTTCTTTTATTTTTAATGCCTTAAACTATGACAATGAAAATTATAACAAATGTAGACTTTTATTAACATATAAATAAATAAGAAATTTACATAGTAAAAAAAAAATATATAAAAAAGTAAAAATTAAAAAATATTTTAAAGCTAAAATAAGAAATTTACATAGTAAAAATAAATATAAAAAATATAAAATAATAATATTTTAAAGCCAACATAAATACAAATTTAATGCAAGAGATTTATGTTTAAGCATGTTAGAGATTAAAACAATTGAAATAATTAAGTAACTAAATAACAATGTAGTACATATTTACATACAAACATGGATAAATTGTTTTCTATAGTTTTGCTTTTCTTATGTCTACGCATTTGCATTTAAACTGTTTGAACTATTCACCGATGTATTATCATCTGCAGCATCGGAAATTACCTTTTTTAGAGCGGCCAATACTTTATCCGGCATATGATCTTGCAGCATAACCGGTGATATTAGAACCTCATCGAAATCAATACTATCAGCCCAAATGGCCTGATAAACTGGTTCACGACTTTTTAAGACATTTCTAGAAGAAAATATAGAAAAAGACAAATGCAATTTATAGATTATTTTTGTATATTTATTTGTTTTAACAAAAAC
>NDXZ01045161.1:0-10458 GCA_003055125.1 Paykullia maculata | reverse complement strand
TGTCTGTCCGTCTGTTGAAATCAAGTTTTCTCAGCACTCTGATGTCTTACGGACGCATTAGTAGTATCAAAGAATCAGAAATTTTCCTAAGATGTTTGTTATTTGCTAATCGCTTTATAACTGACAGAGATATAAGCCAAAAAAGACGACTATCGTCTGTTGAAATCAAGTTTTCTCAGCCCCCCGATGTTGTACGGACGCGTTATTGGTATTAAACAATCAGAAATCAGACATGCCTTTTGACAAATAAAAAAAATAAATTTTTCGAGATAAATTTTTAAATTTTTTTCGAGATATCGGCAAAAATAATTTTTTTTTACGTAAATACACGTAGTGAAGGGTATATAAGATTTGTCACAGCCAAATATAGCGCTCTTACTTGTTAATCATTTCTTTTCACATTTTGTAAAAAACTGTTCATAAGTCCAAGCGCCCAAGTTTTCAAAGAGCGCTTGGACTTATGAATACTTTGAAGGAGTTAAATCTGTTACGGTTGTGCAGCTTGAATGTAAAAATGTTTTTTTTTTACAGAAAGGTAGATGGACAAAGATAAATCAAAAATGTCCCAAAGAAGGCTATTATAGTTCTTTTTTTAGCTCTTAGAGAAATTTTCTTCAAAAAAGCTATGCACTCTGTGTTCAGGAAAACTTTGTTTAAAGTGGCAAAGACATGACTAATTTATATTTGTTTTTGAATAAACAAACATTAGAGAAAAAAGTGTGGTTATTTTGCTTTGATCATCTTTGGTGTAAACAAAATGTTCAAGTTAAGCCAGAAAAAATTGTTATACTAATTTTACTTATAAGAATAAAGAAATTTTAATGTTTTAAATCGCCAACAAATTTAATTTTTAAGCATTCATTGCTAAGAACATTTGTAAAACTAAACACCCAGACTCCAACATCAAGATTCACGCCATATGTATTAGGAAACATTTTTGTTAAGCTTATCGTTAAATCTTCCCAAAGGATAATCTTTATTTATTTGATTTTTTTTAACTTAAATAATATAAAATTATTTTGCATATGTAAATTAAATATTTCAAGTCTTTTATAATGTTCCTTGACAAATTCCCTCAACAAGTATTTCCATGTTAAGAAAATAAATGAAATTTCAGATAAGTTTTACTTGCGTAATTTTTTGTCTGTTTGCTTTGTGGTAAAAAGAAAATTCAAATTTAAAGTCTTTATGTTAAATTTGTTATAAAACAAATTTGTTTTTATGTTTTTTATGCGTTCCTAATATTGCTTCTCTCTCACAGTCTAACAAAAATTTTACGCATTTTATGATTCCAAACAAAATTACTTGTGGTAGAACTTTAGTAGAAGAAAATCATGTTAAAAAAACTTTTTTATTTTTCCTTTTTTTTGTATTTTTACATTAAGTGACAAAGTTGAGAACAAATCTTTTGACATTCAATGTTAGGAACATCATTTATAAATTCAAAAATATAAAGTTTTTTGTGTAAAACTATATTGAAGGCGAACAAAGAGGAAAACCAACAACAAATATTTAAAAATAAATAAGAATTTTTTTATGGTTGTACAACGTAATATGTGAAGTGTTGTATTACCAGCAAGTGTGAAGTTGGTGAAATTTTTTAAATTAGGCAAACTTGTAGTAAGCCCAAGCAAAACAGTTTGGCCGTGACTAAGTCAACTCCATCTGACGTTCTTGACATCGTGGCGACCACCCTATGGCTCATATTTAAACAATTTTGAGATATAGAAATCTTGTACTTTGCCGATCGTCACTTTTATGACCAACAGTATTCCAATAACGACTAAAAGAAAGAAATTCGTTTTTTTTTCATTTGGGGACTGATGACTGGTTATATTAAAATGTTGGTTGCCTTAATATAATAAAATATTTTCTGCAATTAAGACTAATGGAAATGCAGAACTTTTATTCGCTGAAACGGCAACGCTTAAAATAAATTAAAATACTTCAAAAACTACATCCTCCAAATTAAAAATAAAATATTTTCAGAATAATGTGAATTCAATTCATATTAATGTTTTCTTTCAGAGACATTTTTTTCACTAAAAATATTTAATTTTATATTACCTGAACAAAATTAGGTAAACCCTTCCCACATTCAATTTAGCGTCTTAAATTGAATACAAATATTTTTTCATAATTTTTTTTTATCATAAATTATTTGGCGGCTATATGGCTGTGTTATCATTCGATAACATTTGAACCAATAACAACTATTTGCGCTTTTTTGGAAAATATACTACATACGCCTAAAAGTGTGTTGCACATATTTCGTCGGCAAGATAACGATCGTTCGACGACCACAAATGTATTTACAAGGTGGCTAAAAGCAACGAGTCATTGTACGTCGTAGGGTAATCGGTAAATTTAAAAAATATCTACGACCAGAAATATATTAAAAATGGACTTTCTCCCAAATCCGACCAATCAAGTCGAGAAGAAGTCAGACTGTGTTGCTTGGGTGATAATAAGTACAATTAAAGCAAATATTTTTTTTTTAGCAATAAACAGGCAAATTAATATATGTATGTATTTGCATTCAACAAAGCACAAGGTAAGTTCAAAATACAAATTGTTGATCATGTAAAACTTATAAACTCTCTTCCGTACATATCCCTATCCTTACTTGTGTTTTGACAAATAAGCCATCTTTGTGACTCAAATATGTACTTCATTATAATTTATTTTCCGTTCTTGGCTGTAGCTGTATTAGTGAATGTTTTCCTTTTATGTTGTTTGTCCTTATTACCGCCATAACCATCATCGAAGCTGCGGCGAATGTTTCTTCTGTTTTAGTTGTTTGTGTTGTTGCTGATGAGTTTTGTGCAATGCTTACGGCTGTTTAGATTTAATTAATTAGCGGCTGTTTTTGTTAGTGTTGTCCTCTTTCCACTCTTCATCATTTTATTATTTAACAAATTTTGACAACAAAATTGTTTATGTTGTGGCTGACTTTTACTTGAGTTGAATTTGTTTTTTTTTCTCTTTTCAAGTTTTACTATTTGCTTATACTTGGACTAGATTTTTAGTGGGATATTCTTGTTGGTGTTTGTGTTGATGTTGTCATCATCCTGTTTTGTCATTTTATATAAACGGATACAAAACTTATGTTTAGGTGTGTAAATGTTGTCATAACTCACTACATTTTTTTGTTGCTCTTGAACAGTAGGGTGGATCGAATTATTTAAATTATTTTAAAATTCGAATATGTAGATATGAAGACATATTTTGCTGTGTAATTTGTAAGTTCTTATAATTTGTCGCGGCTTGAAGGTTTATGGAACAAAAAATTGACTCTGTTCTCAAAATTGGGTTTACTTTCGCTGCTTTTGATTTTTATGTTCCTTATTTCAGCCTATGGTAACTCAGTTTGTGCTCTCTTATAGATTAAAATATTTAATTATACATGTACCAAATGCTCTACCAAAAACTTGTTAAAAGGTTTAAATTAAAACCTTCATTTATATTCTTTTTTATTGCCCAAATTCAAAATACAATTTTTTTTAATAACAGTTTAAACAATATGGCCCCTAATCATAGTCGTAAACAAAGTATACTAAAAGAGTTATAAAGTATACTTTTGAAAAAGTATAATTTTTGTATACTATAGACGAGTTAAAATATACTTTTAACGTAAAAGCCAACTTTAAACTAAAAAATAGCTGAAACTGTTTTTAACTTACCTAAAAACCCAAAACTAGTCGTTTTTCGGTAAATACAGCAGTCCACATTGCTTCCCTATTTTCTTATATATAAAATTAACTTAAAAAGAGCAATAAGTTCTTTAAATATTGCTTTTTAATTTATTTTTCTTTTCAATAAATAAAATTATTTTCATTTTTTTGGCATTTCTGTTTTTTTTTTTTCTTTCATTCGTCAACATTATACAAAATCAGCTGAGTAGAGTTCCTACTTGCTCATATTTTGTTACAATTTGTATGAAAACATTTTACGATTTGATGACTCATCCATTTAAAGCTGGTTTAATTTAAAGTCGTTTTTAAAAAGAACCGACTTTAGTTCATAACTATGAATACAGGCCTATATATTTTGTATTAATGGTAAAATATCATTGTCCAAGGTTTTTAAATAAAGTTTTTTTTTACAAATGTTTTTTTTTTTATTTTATTATAAACAAAATTCAGATTATAATTTAAAAAACGAAAAAAGATAAAAGTAAGTTTTGAGTTATAAAAACTTTTACATAGATTTTACGCTTAAGAAAAACTTGTTTTTTTTTATATAAAATCAATTGGATAAAACATGTCTGAAAGTTGTCTTATATTGTGCTATATCCTTTTTGATCAAATCTAGTATATATTTTCTTAAATTACCAAAGCAAAATTGCATTAATTTAACTGATTTTTGTTCTTCTTTTAAGTTGCTACTGTTGAAAACATAATAAAGTTCCACTGTGCTTGTTCGTTTGGCTGTGGTTTGCGCGGTGCTTTATGAGTTAATAAATATTTTTGTTGTAGCTACTTCTACCAGATCCTTTTCCCTTTATAGCTTTTGCTGTTGACGTATTTTTTGTAGTTAATGGGAGAGCGGGTAATAAATAATTTGCTCGAATTTATTGTAACTGACAACTTGGCAAGTATTGTTGTTGTTGTTGTAATTGTTATTGTTTTTTATAATTAAGAGTTGTGTGCTATAATTACATTCTACTTTAATTAGTTGCGATTTATGTTTCATGGTTTTTTTCTTTTTTTTTAGAGGTTTTGTCTATTTTTGTCTCTCTTTTTGTTTTACAACACCGATTACGGAAAATATGTTTGTTAAAAAAAAATAATTTAGATTTATTAAGCATTTCATGAAAATTATGATTTACAAGCAAACATTTTAAGAGAATTATGTAAGACAAACCTAATAGCGTAGGTTTTAAGCAAATTACAAATTTTTAAATTCAATATAAAATTGCGTTTATATGGATTACAGAAAGTTGTTGTACAAAGCTTATGTCATTCTTGTGTTAAATTGTTATTTTCAGTTATTATTTTCCTTCCATCATTTTAATATTATTTGTTTAACTTTTTTATGTAGCCATAAGTGATTTATATGAGTTCTTTTGGCATGTCTTTATTTTTTTTTGTTTATTTATTTAAAAAGAAATTGCATTAAAAATACAAAACTATATATCAATCCCAAATTGATATAAGAAAACATAATGCTTTAAAAGGATCAAATGAAAAAAGGACAATCACAAATTTCAATCCTTTTGAATGTTTTTTTTTTCGTTTCCTAAGATTTGTAGGTTACTTATAATAATACAAAGTAATACAAATACATACATAAGTATATGTAAAATTAATCTTATAAGGAGAAAAAAAAGGCAAATAAGCAAATAAATTTTCAAATATTTACTAGCAACATGACTTTCAATGCATACAGCTTAAAGTGGGAAAGTTTCTGAGATAGTTTTAACGTTTTTCTTTTTTTCAAAATCTTGCCGTTTATTAAAAAGTCACATTCGAGAAAATCGACATCTTACTGCGGTTGATATAAAACTTGGCAGCTTGGACTATGGCATTAATAAGACAAAAAAGTTTCTTACATAAAAATTTTAATTAAAAATGTAATATTTACAAATAATTACTGCAAAATTTTAAATGAATTTTTAGTTGGCCTCGCTCAAAATCATCCAACAACATAAAATAAATCCAAATAATATGTCACTTGCATATACATAAATAAAACAATAAGACAAATGAAAGAATAAAAGTAAAAGAAAAATAAGAAAACGACTTTTTTTATTAGGTCTTTTGTAATAAAAAAAACGAAAGCCAATCATGGATAAAACAAAACACTAGTACCACATTAAATGACCCCGGAATCTATTGTTTATTTGTACTGTGGTCAAATTAATTTTTGTGCAAAAAACAAAAAGAATAAAGAAAACCAAGTAACCACAATAGAGTAAAAGCCCATAGGGGATAAACATGTATAGTCTTTAAGTCGTTTTTTTTTATTGTAGAGTATTTTAGTGCAAGTGTAAGGATATTTTCTTCGAATAAATAATGTCATTTTTTTTTGCTGCCTTGAAAAGTTCTTTGTTATTGCTTTTTCTGTTTGGCTAAGGATAGTTTACGACAGCACAATAAACATATCATTTAGAGTCATATTATTGTGGGACACTTTAAGCATGAAAATTAACTTAAACCATTTTAAATTTTTCGGACGTAGGACATATGAGTGGCTTGTGAATCCCCCAATTGTGTAAATGTGATTTTAAGAATTTTTAACAAACTGAATGACTAAAACGAAAATTAAATTTTGAAGACTAGATTTTAAATTTTGAAGGTTGAGAATGTTTTGGTTTTCAAATCATTTTTTCGATATCGGTGTTTGTAAAATAAAGTTTAAGTTTGTACATATTTAATAAAGTTTATAATTTAAACTTCTTTTAGACCTTGACATTGCCAAATCTCAAGTCTCTTCAATGTAAAAAATCTTAAATGCAGTCAAGATCAAAAATGTTCTTTTAACTTTTATTGGCAAACCTTCTTAAATGTAATACTAGTTTAAGTAAAATTTAATTTAGTCCCAATAAAAATATAATTAAGTTGTGTCATAGGATTACAAACAACACTATTACCTTAAATATACTACCTGAAAAAGATGATAGTTAAAACTAAAACAATAAAAAAAATGTATTGCACCCTTATGACAATGAAAGGAGACACTACTTCTGTACACGTGAATGTTATAAACTCATCCATTATAAACGCATACAAATATACTGAACGTTCATATTAGAGGGAGTTCGTTTTTCAAAAGGCACAGAAAATAACTGTGGAAGTTCTAAAAATTTTTTTTAACCATTTTGAATGGCACAAAAATTTTGAAAACATGATTAACATAAAATTAGAAAATGATTAACATAAAATTATAAAAATTATTTAAATTAAAAAATTTAAAACTATTTTTGCACATAGAAATAATAAAAAAATTTTATGTTAAAAAAATTTTAAAATCCTTTTGAAAGAGAATTTAATTTGAAATTTAAAAAAACGCCTTTTTTTAAAAATTTAATATAAATTACAACTTCAAATAAAATTTTTAAAACATTTTACATAAAATAAATTTTGTAGATGTTTTGTATTACATTTTATATATAACATTATATATAATATTATATATTAAAAAAAAATTTGTAAATAAAATCTATCGAAAGATTAACATATCAACATTATTTTAATCAAAAACAATTTTTTTTACACAAATTAAATCAAGAATTTTCTTTGGAAACGAATTTAACAAAAACGATCCCTAAACCAAAATTACTAAACATTTTGTATCTAAAACTTATTCATTTATTATTTTATCCAATTTTTTTTAACGAAAATATTAAAAAAAAAATTTGATAATAAATAAATATTTTAATAAATAAACTCCATATTATAATAATTTATCAAAAAATTTTCTTATAAAGAAAATAAAGCTGAAATTTTTCTGTTGAATTATTTTAATCTCTATTTTATAAAAAAAAAAAAATATCAAAAGATTTCTAGTTAAAAAATATTTTATAAAAACAATTATTATAATGGAAAGGAAATTTATATATAAATTAAAAAAAAAAACATTGTTAAAAGTTTACAATGCAAATCCAAATTGCAAACAATATTTTAAGCAGCCTTCCTACTGCACAATTGTGTTACTTACAGCCAGACATAAAAAACACATCCATTATAAGCATTTTCAAGTAATTGACTTTTTCGTATCGTAAACAATTTTGTTGTGACATTTTTCTATTCCGCTTTTATTTCCTTTTATTTGTTGAGTTGTATGTGTGTGTGTGTGTGTGCATATATTTTCTTTCCATTGTTTGTTCAAGCTTAGGAATAGTTCACATCAATATATCAAATACTGATGTTTGTTTATATTGACTTCATGATTTTTTCTGATTCCAAAAATGGTTTTCTCATTTCTTACATTTACCTTCTTTTTCTTTTTTTAGTTTTCTTAAAAATATTGCATTTATTTTTCTTGCCGCTTGTAATTGGTGGCTTTAAAATAAAGTACATTTTTTGTTATTGGTTTATTTACATTGTTTTTTTTACGAGATAAATAGAGGGTAAGTGATTTGTATTTATTGTATGTTTACAAATGTATCTGAGAATAAAATAAATTTGAGATTGTTTTTAGCTAGTTTCGTTAAATGAAAATTTTATTGGAAAATTGAAAAAAAAATTTTTTTGGTTGGGAAATTTTAATTTGACTGAACCACTTTTTTATAATTGTGATAAATAAAAATATTATGAAAAATCAAGTCTGACACAGAGTGTAATGCGTTTTTCCCTTTAGCACCTTTTCGGATGTAAATTTTATTTATTTGATTAAAATTTTTAATATTTTAGAAAATGGGAATTTATCAACAGAAAAGATTTTTTTGTATTATTTTATTTTTGTAAATAATCACGTCATTGTTTTTTTTGACATATAAATTTATTTAAAAATTCTTTAAACAAGAAACCTGACAAAACATTTTATAAATTTATAATGTGAGAAAGGTAATCTAAAAATAAACGTAATGTTTTAAACATTTTAATAAAATTGAAAAAACATTGAAATTTTTTCCTTTATATGTACGAACATATTAAAAATATCCGTACGTATGAGTTATAAATGTTTAAAGTAAATAAACATCATTCATACTTTACGATGTCCATCTAATCGTAAATGACCATAAACACGAACAAGCACAAACATATTTTGTATGAAAGAACATATCGCACACCCAGTTCAGTAGTGACACAACTCATAATTTTTAATTTTTCAGAAATCGAAATAAACTGTTTTTGATGTAAATAAAAATAGTTAAAAACAAAAACGTTGGACCATTGAATTCAAATTAAAACTATTTAGCACTTAGCGTAGGGATCTATTACCGTTATATTTTCTGACACAACTAAAAATAAGTCACTTTTATGAATTGCAACTTTATACCAATTGAAACATAAAGAAAGACATCTGTTTTTTAGCCACAGTTAACAACAAAAAAATACACTGATATTTTTCTTATAGATAAACAAGTGTATTGCGCAAAGCTTAAGCATATAAACTCGGAAAATGAAAATTTTGAGTTATGTCACTTTTGAACAGGGTGTGCGATATATATAAAACGCCAATCAACCTAACTAAAAATGCATGCAACATAAATTTGAAAGTATGTATTATTATTGGTTTTGATTGATTCATGTCAAAGGCTTCAAGTGTTCAGACTATTTGTGATGTAGGAAAAAGCAAGCAAAATTACGAAAATAAACTTAAATGACTTGCAGTAACATGGAAATAAAAATATTTGTGCAATTTGCAAGTAACCACAATGACAGGGTGTCACTTAAAGTATGTCATTTTAACAAAACAAGCGAAAAAATAAATAAAAAAATATATTTTCAATGTAAGTTGAAAAGAAAGACATTTCTTCGATTATTTTGAAAGATAAAATCATGAAAACTGCCTAAGTCTTTTATTATGTGCATATTTAAGTTAAATCTTGTCACTCTTTCTAACATTTGCTAATATGCATTCTATTAAAATTAATTTGCATTAAGTAAAAGTTTACAAAAGAAGTTTTTTAAATTATTCACTGATTTTTAAAATAAAGCATTTTGTTTGGAGAAGAGTACCAAGCGATCATTTTTTCTCTTTACTGATTTAAAAAGAACTTTAAATTAAGCAAAATCAAGCCTGATTGGCAGTTGGTATAACCTTTGTTTTGGCAACTTGAAGATTATCTTGTAATCAGTTTTTTTTTAAATTAACAAAAAAAATTATCAGTAATATTGTCTACTTTTAGGCATGGTAAACACTAGTAACAGTAATGTAACTACTTATTTATTGTTAGAAACAAGTTCTAGTAAATAGTTCATAGTTAAAACTATTTATATATTTTAGTTAACATAATAAATAACAATATAAGCTTATTATTTCATTTTATAAGATAATTTAATATGTCCATTACTTGTGAATTCTTTAATATATATTCATTTATTTAACATTTTTCAATTGGTTTTTCCTCCTTTCACTGATCACGAAATGATCACTCTTAAAACAGTATTTACATTCCATTCAGGAATAAGGAAACATTATAAAAGCCTTTACCAGAAAACTAAGTGCATTAATTTGTTGTTATAGATTTTATAACAATACAATTTTGGAGCAAATATTTTATTTTTATAAAATAAATTAAAAAATTATTTGTATGTTGTTAAGGCATTTGCAAGTTAAATTAAGGACTGAAAGTTTGGCAATTATTGATGAATTGACCGAAGTGAATTCTTCAAATTTATTTGCTTTTTTTTTATTGATTTAATATAGTGATAAAGCACATTTTTTGTTAAATTACTACAGTAATAATTGGAAATACCACATAAAATTATTAGACCAAATACCTTAAAAATTATGATAGTCAGAACGTACACCCAGAGAAAAAGCATGGTTGAGTATGGTCACGGT
>NDXZ01045150.1:0-17704 GCA_003055125.1 Paykullia maculata | reverse complement strand
ATACCCTTAACACATGTGTGTGTGTGAAGGGTATAATTAAATTAATAATAAATAAAAATTTGTACATCAATAAATGTCGTTAATGTCGCTTGAACATGAAACAAAAATGCAAATTAGTTCAATTCCAACGTAGTTTAGATTCAGTTGTAGATCGGCCTTAATTGAATTTAAATTTCTATGCTAGTGAAGTTTTAATTCAGTTCTTCTTTAGTTATAATACAGTTTAAAGTCAATTCTTGTGTAGTTGTATTTAGTTCAGTTGTAGTTCCGTCCTTGTGCAATCTTAAATTCAGTTCTCGCCAATTGTTTACTTTAAGGAAGTTTTGTTATTAACTTTAATACCAATTCAAACGGCATAAAAATAATATTAAGTAAATCGAGTAGTTTTCCTAATATAAATCCTTCTAAAACTGTGGTTTTTATGTTAACTGGCCGAAACAAGCTTTAGCTTTTAACCACCTGACACTTACTTAACGAAAGGGGATTGATTCTTTTAGCAAAAGTAAAAAATCTCGTGGTTATTATAAATAGCAAATCAGTTTGAAAACCAAAATCACAGGTGCATTTAGGTTAACTGCTAAAATGTTGAACATAAGACCTTCACGCAAGCAAACTTAAGCTCATAGACTTGAAGCATTTTATCATTCTCCTACTTTCCTAGATAATTGCACTTTAAGACTCTTCTAGAAATTTCCTTTTTGTGATCGCGAAATGAAAAAAATAAACTCCTTGAATTTACAAGACTTTAAGTATATATGTACGTACGGGTCAAATAGGAGAGCTAAAGTAGGTTCTAAAATTTTCATATGACAAAAAGGGGTCGTAATATCATTTTAACTGTATGATAAATGTAGTATATTAAAGGCTTAAATATTAGAATACCCTACAAAAATAACAGAATCTTTACTGAAAGCCAAGCCAGAATCAAGCAGCCAACAAGACAACTTATTCCAAAGTACCAAACACGGAGCAGAGCCTTCCTATCTGCCTGTTAGAACAAGTACAGCCGCAAGTACGTTATACGCCCCGAAACTTATCCAAGAATGCAAGACATTCATAAATTAGATGGCTGGGTATTAGAACAAGAACCTTAGAAGGACGATAGTTTAACACAGTCAATTTAAAGCTAAAAAAAAATTTTCCTAAAACGAAGCAACGCTTATTACTTAAGCGGCACCTTTTGCTGACGAGATACATCTTTCTGTCTCTAAACTCCGCATTGACGCATATATCTGATAACATGCTAAGACCAGGTTGTCAAATGCACTTAAATAAGTATGTCATGGTCCACTATGAATCCTAAGAAAGCAGTTAAGTGATGTTGTAACTAAGATAGTAATGACAGAAGATTTAAATCAACATAAAACGATTTCTGCAAAATTTGTCATAACGTAAGGGATAAAAAATCAGCTCTTATTTTGTAAGTCATTTACCGAACTGGACAATATTCGTTTAAAACACTTAGTCACCCGCATGAACAACAGTATTTCGAGGAAAGAGACTTTGAGTCTCAGCAGCTGATTTTTTAAGTAGAACAAAAATTGTGCAGGTTGACTAAAGATTGTTAAGTTCCTTCTTTAGCATATATTTTACTTCCTACTTTATTTCCACTATTCACCTATGATCTACTTTTCTGTCCTTTTCCTTTTAACATCATTACAGGTATTACTTTACGGACTCAAACTGCTTTATCTAAACTAGTTCAGTTATAGTTGAGTTTTTATTCTGTTCTAGATCAGTTAGATGTTCTAATTAAATAAATTTTTTCATTTCTGTAATTGCAAAGTAAATATGTTTACAAATACTTCAGAAGTATAAACAATTAGTATAAACTTGACACCCATTTAACCTTTAGGCTTTTTATAAGCTTTAAGTTGTTTTACCTTGTTAATATGTATATCTATGCGGGTTTTAGGTCAAATAATTACAGGGAGTATTAAATGCAGAAGTATAGTTAAAGTTAAATTAAAAAAAAAAACAAAGATAACAACAATTAATTAACACTTTAAAATTGCAACAAAACTTTTAATTTTGTTATTGTACCCTCTAAAGTGTTATACATACTGCACACGCATTCAATATAACAAAAAACTAGATAAAGATTTTACGCTTAATTGCATATATAAAGCCTCAACGCTATTCTTTTAATTTTAAAGTTAATTAAAAGTTTAAGTAAAATAAGGAGGACTTTGTGTATTTAGTTCGCCAACACAAAAATGTTTACATTTTTTATAAATAAAATATTAGTTTTAAATTTACTTTTGTTCGAAGTGAATTATGTTCAGGGAGAAAATGTTTTCTTTAGAGCCTTTCAAAACTTGCACAAAGATCCGGGTCCTCGATTTGCCAACAAAGCCCATGTTGAAACTAAATGGATAGAACAAAAGTTGGATCATTTCGATGAAAATGAAAACAGAACATGGCAAATGGTAAGCAGGGAGAAAAAAGAACTAAACTTGTGGGTCGATTATGGATGACAACTGAATCTCAGTTGCTTTTTTAGTTGCCAAAAATGTTTTTCAAGAAGGCAACTGGCAACTAGCAGCTGTTAACTTTAAATGCAAAGTTTAACGATAATGGCAACTCTGAAATTGCAGTTGCCAGCTGGCAACGCAACTGAAGTTCGGTTGCTATCCATAATCGACTCATTGGTTTTGTTGTAACTTTATTATTTACAGCGTTATATGGTCAATGATGAATTTTACCAAGAGGGTGGTCCCCTATTTATTTATGTGGGTGGTGAATGGACTATATCACCGGGATTCATAAGCGGTGGTCATATGTGTGATATGGCTAAAGAAAATAATGCCTACTTGTTTTACACTGAACATCGTTATTATGGCAAAAGCAGACCAGTATGGTAAACCATTATTTCACAGATCATATTTCGAGTCAACATTTTATTAAGGAAAATCCCATCTATTGCAGTGATCTCTCCAATGAAAATATGAAATATTTGCACGTCCGTCAGGCTTTAGCCGATTTGGCTCATTTTATACGCACCATGAAGGCAACCATGCCGGGCATGCAAAATTCTAAAGTCATTTTAAGCGGCGGCTCATATTCGGCCACTATGGTGACTTGGTTTAAAAAATTATATCCCGATTTAGCGGCAGGCTGTTGGGCCTCATCGGCTCCTCTATTGGCAAAAGTAGATTTTGTGGGTAACTAGCACCCAAATTAAATAAGTTTTCTATGTTGTACTGAATAATATTTAAATACTTTTAAGAGTATAAGGAAATTACCGGCCAATCGATACGTTTAGTGGGTGGCGATTCCTGTTACAATCGTATTATGAATGGCATACAAGAGCTGGAGAAAATGCTAACAGAAAATAGAGCGGCTGAGTTAAAAAGTACCCTAAATATCTGTGATACTTTTGATGATGGCAATGATTTGGATGTTTGGATTTTATTTTCAACCATATCGGATATTATTGCAGGGATGGTGCAAAATCATCAGTAGGAAAGAGAAAAAAAACGCCGTAAAGAAATTGATAAAATTTATATGTTTATGTTTTAGTGGCAACACCATACAAAATGCCTGCAATAAAATAATGGAGGGCCAAGATGATTTCAAAGGTTTTACCAACTTCATGTTACGCTATTTTAATGATAAAAATTGTTCGGATGTCACATACAAAACATCGCTAAAAAGTATTAAAAAAACCAAAATTGGAAGTGGAATAAGTAAAAATAATTTTAAAAACTTGTAAAATTGAAATTGAACGATAATACATGTTTTTATTTTCTAGTACGTCAATGGTTCTATCAGACTTGCAATGAATATGGTTGGTATCAGACGTCAGGCTCTACCCAACAACCCTTCGGCACTAAATTTCCTGCCAAATTGTATACCAGCCTTTGCAGAGATGCCTACGGTGAAGTGTTTACCGAGAAGTACATTGAAAATCAAGTAGCTAAAACAAATGAATTTTTCGGTGGTCTCAATCCTGAAGTTGAAAATGTCTATATGACTCATGGACAATTGGATCCTTGGCGTGCAATGGGTTTGCAAGAGGAGGGCAAGGCGACAATAATACCAAGTGGGTTAAAAATAATAAGGAATTGATATTTAAAAATCAAATTGCGTTGCTTTTTTAGTGCGTGCTCATTGCCAGGATTTTGGTTCCATAAGCGATAAGGATAATGAAGAGCTAAAAGCTTCTAAAATTAAACTTAAAGAATTAATCAAGGAATGGTTAAAGGATTAGCAAGATTGATTTTGATATACATAAAGATATGAATAAAAAAAATATTAGAATTAAAAAATTAATAAAAATTTTTTAAAGAAAAAAAAACTCAAATAAAATTAGACTAGAACTAACCGTGACCGTAGCACATTAGTCAAATATTTGCCCAAAAAAGCGTCACCACTTAATATAATATATTTTAATTGCTTTTATATCTTTGACATTGTGAAAGTTTTAAGGGATATTTTTAATATTTGATTTATTTGATAATGATTGCTAATGAAAATGCAAAAAGTGCCAAACAGTTTTTTGCTTAAAATAGTGGTCACGCTTTTTTGGGCAAATATTTGACTATTGTGATCATAGCTTAAGCCAAACCAAGCTAAAACTACACAAAAACTCGAACTTAAACAAACAAAAAAAGAAACTTAAATTTGAACTGATTTTAAATTGAAAAAAAAATTGTTTTAAGTTTAAACTTAAACTAAACATTAGGGTGTCGATAACCGATAGTAAATGTACCGATCGCTGACGTTGTCAGTTACACAATCTGGCTGAGTATGGTCACTGATTATGATCACAGAATAGTTAAAACTATGATCACTAAAGTTTTCTTCATGATTTTCACAAACATATTATGATTGTATTCAAATTTTACGCCAATATCATATACATACATACATGGTTGCAAGAATCAATTATATGTTTATCTTAACTAAAAACTTGATTATGGCAAATCATAAATATGTTGCTCTTTGATCAAGGCTTAAAGCAATAATATTTATGATTACCCACAACTAACTTAATGATTAGCATCAACATATAAACTATTGCTGAGTTATGGTTCAGTCACGCGGCTAAAATTAACTGCAGCAATAATATGTTTGTAGCAATAATATAAGCAATTGCAATGATCATAGAATATTAAAATAAACCTTGAGCCCTAAAAAAGATAAAACTAAAAATTACAAAGTTTAAAGTCAAAGATAATATTTACAAATAATAATCTATGATCATATTCCCATGTAGCATGCCAACACCAATTGGTGGCACAACGGATTATATTACTTCCCGCATAAATAAAGCCAGAGGAACTTTCTCCCAACTACAAAACGTATGGACATCTAACTGCTTATCTGCCAAAACGAAAATCAGATTATACAACTCTAATGTGAAGTCGGTTCTTCTATATGGATGCGAATCCTGGACATTAACATCATCCCTAACGAGAAGACTACAAACATTCGCAAACCGTTGTCTTCGAAAAATTCTAAAAATATGCTGGCAACAACTTCTTGCTGCAATCAATAGGGATGATCTCGAAATAAAAAGTAGGAAATGACGCTGGATAGGCCATACACTGAGAAAAGATGCAAAGGAAACATGTAGAGCGGATTTATGGTAGAACCCTCAAGAATTCAGGGAAGACCAAAATCAACATGGTAGCGCAACACAAGCTCAGAATTTACTAGATGTACAAATCGTGGAACGAATTAAGACAACTATTCCAAAACAGGAACGACTACTGATCTTTTGTTATAGCCCTACACTCCACACGGAGTTAAAGGAAAATATATATACATATATATTCCCGTGACCATGCTTAACAACATTTTTTTTTTGGGTCAATTTCACTAATGGTTGTCAATTTCACTTATTAAACAACCAAAGATTTTAAGCTGACAATGCCAATGAATTCTGGCTGCTATACTTTAATCGACCTTTATATTTTTAGCAAAGAATATAGATTTTGTTTTTAAATTCTTTAAAACAAAACTTATTTTATAATTTTTTTTCAATTTCAGATAAAACCTATATCTATTGCCAATAATGGTTAAGATTAGATTATAATGTTTAATACATAAATTAATTCACACTATCGTTAAACGAATATTGATAGAGTTAAACAACCAACTTTATCAATTGACATAATAAGTTATTTTACTTATTAAAAAATTTAGGTGGCCTCTTAGCGTTTAGTCTTTAGTGGAATTTTAACAACGACAGTTAAAATGATTAAATTGGCTTTAATGGTTGCAGCTGTTATAGCTGTTACTAATTTTGTAAATGGCCAAGGTGAAGAGTTACCAGCATTTGTTAAAATCTTTAACGAATTACACAAGGACCCATTATCGCAAGTGACCGCTTTAAGAGCCAATGTAAAAACATTATGGATTGAACAACAATTAGATCATTTTGATGCCAATGAAACTAGGACCTGGAAAATGGTAGAAATAAAAGAAAATATATTTTTCAAGGAGTTTTAAAAACGTTTGAATTTTATTTTCTTTATTTGCAGCGTTATATGGCTAACGATGAATTATATAAGCCTGGTGGCCCATTATTCATTATTGTCGGTGGTGAATGGTTTATTTCGCCTTCTTCGATATCCGGCGGTCATGTTTATGATATGGCTAAGGAACATAATGGTTACTTATTTTACACTGAGCATCGTTTCTATGGTGAAAGCAGACCTGTTGACGCCATGACTAATGACAATATGAAATATTTAGATGTTCGGCAGGCCTTAGCCGATTTGGCCTATTTTATACGCACCATGAGAGCTACAATTCCGGGCATGGAAAATTCAAAGGTTATTTTAAAAGGTTGTTCTTATTCGGCAACTATGGTGACCTGGTTTAAAAGATTGTATCCCGATTTGGCAGCTGGTTGCTGGGCCTCTAGTGCTCCTTTGTACGCCATAGCTGATTATTTTGGTGAGTTTTAATTAGGAACTAAGAAAACGACTTTAGATTACAATTCACATCTGTTTTTTCTCTTTCTTAATCTTTTTGCATTTCTTTATATTTTTTAGAATACAAAGAAATTATGGGACAATCAATAAAACTGGTAGGTGGTAAGACTTGCCACGATCGCATTAAACGTGGTTTTGCCGAACTAGAATCAATGTTTGCCAATAATCGCGGAGCCGAAGTCAGGGCCATGTTAAGATTGTGTAATTCTTTCAATGAAAACGATGATTTGGATCTATGGACATTATTTTATGAGATTTCAGAATTATTTGCCAGTCTAGTGCAAACCCATAAGTATTCAATAAACACACAAGACTATAAAGTACAAAAATATAAAATTCTAAAGTTTTCTATTTCATAACTAAGCGATGGCAACATACAAAGTGCCTGCACTCGTATAATGGAGGGCTCCAGTGATGTTGATGGTCTAGCCAATTATATTGTCGATAAATTTGGCACCAATGGTTGTACTGATATGTCTTACAGATCTTATTTGGATATGTTTATGGATTCTTCTTTTAGCACCAATCTCAGTAAGTGTTATTTGAAGTTTAAACCTAAAGATATAAATGTGATTAAGTTTTATAAACTCTAAGTGCGTCCTTGGATCTATCAGACCTGCAATGAAGTTGGTTGGTATCAGACCTCCAAGTCAGCCAATCAGCCCTTTGGCACCAAATATCCTTTGGTCTTCTTTACCACCATCTGTGCTGATGCCTATGGCAAGAAATTTACCAACGAATACATTCAACAAAGAATGGCTGAAACAAATAAAATTTTTGGCGGCTTTAAGCCGAATGTATCAAACGTTTATATGACACATGGTCACTTGGACCCTTGGAAAGGGGTTGGCATACAAGATGAGAAACAAGTTACCATTATACCTTGTAAGTCAAATTACAATTGAAAATCTAAAAAATTTACTTAATTATTTTATTTGTTTTCATTTAGACCACGCCCACTGCAAAGATATGGATTCGATTAGCGACAGAGACACTCCTGAACTTAGAGCTTCCAAGGAAAAGGTGGCCGAATTGGTTAGACAGTGGCTGGCTAAATGATTACATAACAATTTTCGTTTTAGGTAAAAAGTTAAAGATTTCTTTATTTTGTTTGTTTTTAACTAATTCCTGACTGCTAATATTTATAACTTATTAAATTGTATCAATAAATTGCAAATATCAGTAGTATTTAAAAAGATTAGAAAAAGGCTAATTTTTTTTAAAAGCGATAAAAAAAAGTGCAAAGAAAATATTTATTTACTAGTGAGTAGTTTTGGTCAATAAAGTACTTGAATAGTTTTTAGATTGTAGAAGTACATATGAATTTCGTGGTCACTTAGTGACAAAAGGCTTAATATTTTTTTAACGCTAGATTTACGTAAAAAGACTCTAATAACGTATGGACGCCAGTAATGCCAACTCTTGAGACCCAAAACGCATAAAACAATGTCTAAAAAGGGCTTAATAAAAAAGATGGTTACAAAAGAAAAGCAAGTCAATTTGAACTCCAAAAACATGAGAGCTATCAAACTAGCAGGTTTACCTTTGATTCCGGTAAGTGGCAAAGGTTTCTCGAAAAAGGTATTATGGGCTAAAATTAACAATATACTATAGATTCAGTAAGAATCGAATGTTAAGGTGTATTGAAGTGGGTTATTAAGGGCATGTGGAGCATATATATTGCGTGTAAAACCATTTTTAACAAAAATTCTAAACATCTTTACACATTTTTTTGAACAAAAAGCGTTTGATACTTATTCAAACCACAATAAAAAAAACAGGGGAAAAATCTCTCATATTAAACAAAAAACAAGTAAGAGCAACATATTCGGCTGTGCCATATCTTATATACCCTTCACCACGTGAAGATATGTAATAAAAAGTGTAATTACGTGTGTATGTACGTATGTACGTCTTTAATTGTCCAAAAGGTAATTAAAGTGTTAAAAAACTTAATTTTTTTAATACAAATAGTTTTCATAAAGCTTTTTGTCAATATCGCTGAAGATTCTGGGCCAATAAATGACCCAAAAGGGGTCATTTTTAAAAAAACAATTCAGTCATTAATTCACCAATTTTCTGATAGTTTAATATCATCAACGTGTTTGTGAACATCAGGGGGCTAAGAAAAGTTGATTTCAATAGACAGACGGACATGGCTAAATCGAATTTTTTTATCTCTAAGAATCCATAATATATATACTTTATGGGGTCGCAAATTAATATTGTAAAAAAAAAAAACAAATAGAATGACAAACTTATATACACCCTTGCCACATGTGGTGAAGGGTATGTATAAAAAAGGGATAAAAAAAGGGTTTTTTTAAAAAATATATTTAAGAAGGGCTTTGTTGGCAACACTGCGTATGGGCAAAAAAAAAAAGGGAAAACAACACATGCTTTACAACCCAGAAAAACTGGGTAATGACTTGATCTTACTCAGCAATATACTTTTAAATAAATACCATCTGCATTACTAAGAAGTAGTTTTCGAACAACAAGTTTATATTGTAAAACGTAATAACTTAGTCATGAAATATCTAAAAAGAAACAAGTAAGAGCGCTTTATTTAGCTGTACCAAATCTTTTATACCCTTTACTGAGTGTATTTACTTAAAAAAAAACTTTTTGCCTATATCTGGAAAAATTTTTTTTTTTAAATTTCTCAAGACATGTCTTACACACAAATTCAATCATTTTTGTGTAAAAAAAAAAATTTTTTTTTGCTTATATGTATCTCGTTAATTGTCGGATTTTGGTGATTTTCAATAGCAAGAATCTCGGGAAAAATTCTGATCGTGTCCGTACGACATCAGGGGGCTGAGAAAAGTTGATTTCAGCAGACGGACAGACGGACATGACTAAACTGACTATATCCCTATCTATAAGGATTCAGAATATATATACTTTATGGGGTCGCAAATGAATATCGTAGAAATTACAAACGGAATGACACACTTATATATACCCTTATCACCCTTGGCTGAAAAAATTGTTAGGAGCCACTTAAATTAGTTATTATGATTCTTATTTGGGTTAACATACTTTAAGTATAAGTAATTATATTTTCGACGAATGTTTATGAATTTTGTGACGGTTTTCAAACCGACTCTAAAGGTTTTTTCTAAGTGTTTCTGTAAAACGTAACGTACAGAATTAATAAACCTTAGTTTTGTTCTTTGGAAACCGAATATAATACATTATTGATAATGAGTTCTGTAAGCCAATACAATCTTTTGGATATTTAACTTGTTAAAAGCGAATACTTGTATAGTATTTTAAAAGTACTGACTTATTTAATTCGTTATTTGTAATTTAGAGAAATGCTTTATTCATTATTAGTAAATAGTTACTTAATGACAATAAAGTAATGACTTTACAAAATCCCTATTTGTAAGCGAGGGCGGTAATGACTTATTTAAGTCCATATTTGTATGCGGGCGGGATAAGTACTTGCCTCCAATGACATCGCCGTGTTAAAGTAATGGGTTAAAATGCCAAAAGGTAAGTGGTGCAACTACTGTATTTTAACCATTTTAACTCATTACAAAGCAACGAAAGTTTTTGCTTGGTATTTAGAAGATTTTTTTGATCTGACAGGAATATTGGTTTTTGACACGGGTAAATGGTTTTCGATATAGCTAAAACAAAATGTTTTTTAACACCTGTAACTATACATGTGGCAATTGTTATTGTAAACTAAAATTCCCAGAAAGGCAAGTAAAAATATCTCAAATGTATTGGCTACTGATAATAATCTTTGAATTTCTTTTATAACTACGGTTTTTTCACCTTTTTCATTTTACTAGTGGTATTCACTTTTTATACCCTTCACCACAAGTGGCAAGGGTACATATATATAAGTTTGTCATTCCGTTGGTAATTTCTACAATATTTATTTGCGATCCCATAAAGTATACATATATATTTTCGATCATTATAGATAAAAAAAAGTCGACTAAGCCATGCCCGTCTGTCCCGTGCGATGGTCGAAATAAAATTTTTGTAGCTACCATAGGTCACCCTGAATTGTATGTTGCAGTATCCATCGATAACCGGCTGACATATAAGCAAAAAAACACAGAAGACATGTTTGTTATATTTGTGTGTCTTTCGGGTCATTTGAAAAATAATGATGGGCAAAGATTTGGGCAAAAAACCTATATGGACAAAAATCAGTATCATAAAAAAATTAAGTTTCTAAAACTTTAGTTACCTTTCGGTCGTACTACACTTGAAATACAAACATACACACATATGTACATATATACGAAAATACACTACAAATTGATAAAGGGCACAGCCTAATATAACGCTCTTATTTGTTTTGACTTTTCTCGTTTGTTATAATGAACACAACATAGCCAATTCTCAAATCAACCTGATTATATTGTTTGTAGAGATATGAAAATTACATACTAAAATATGAACAAAGCCCTCCGCCTCAACAAAACCAAAAATCAATCCCAAAAATAAAGCATAAATCTTGTGGTTGTAAACTGTTTGAACTAAACAATAAAACACCACGAGCTCAAGGGCAGCTCATAATTTTTTTAAAAAAGCGCCACAAAGAAACAAGGTTCTCTTAAGTACAATAACTTCCGTAAACAGATCTTTGGAAAACCTGGGGCCTAATTCTGTCATTCGATAGCGATCGAGTTTTAACAATTCCAATTGGAATTCCTATACCTAAAGCAAAGAAAACTCGCACGTTCGAGTAAAACTCGATCATTCGATAGCGATCGAGTTTTAACAATTCCAATTGGAATTCCTATACTTAAAGCAAAGAAAACTCGCACGTTCGAGTAAAACTCGATCGCTATCGAATGACGGAATTAGGCCCCTGCTGTTGCATAAATTTTCAACATTACTTGTGATTAGTAATTTTTATTAAAATTTATTTTTTTTTTATCGAAAATCGTATTTCGTTTTGAAATTTTTAATAAATTATGAATATAATGGCGATTAGTAATATCTTACAATAAAAGATAACAATAACTGATTAGCAAAAATTAATTATAGGGAAAGTTTTATTCCAAATAAGAAATTAAGCAAATCTTATCATTATTTAACCGATTAACTTTTGCACAAATTGTAAATTCGTTATAAAATATTCTGTCATATCATTTGACAGTCATTTATTGAAATGAAATTCGCGATTACGGTTGTGGCCATTTTAGCCATGTTAGCCTTGGCTAAGACAGAGGAGGCGAACAGAAAGATACCAGCTTTTGTAAAATCTTTAAAGAAGTTGCAAAGAGGTCCTCCAGAGCTGATGATAGACAGTAAAGCTGGTGTGGAAACTAAATGGATAACGCAAAAGCTAGATCATTTTGATAAGGCGAATGAAGAGACATGGCAAATGGTAGGATTATTTGGACGTTTGTAAAAACAGGTTTATTTTTAACCAAGTTATTTTTAAACGATAGCGTTACATGGTCAACGAAGAACATTTTGAAACTGGTGGTGCTATGTTTATCCATTTAGGCGGCGAATGGTCTATTTCTCCAGGCCGCATACAATATGGTCTTTTCCCTGATTTAGCTAAGGAACATAAGGGTATTTTGTTCTATACTGAACATCGTTATTATGGTCAAAGTAAGCCCACTAGGTGAGTTAGAGTCAGTTAAGGAGTAAATTAAAATATTAGAAAAATTAGATTCCTTAAAAATTTAAAATGAACTTCAGCCAGAATAAAACCAAAAATAATTGTCTTAAAACAAATTAAAGTTCGTAAAAATACATTTAAAATTCTAATATTCTTTTAGCAATCTTCTGGTTGAGGATCTTCACTATTTGCATGTCAAACAGGCTTTAGAAGATTTGGCACATTTTATACGCACTCAACGTGAAACCGATCCCCGTTTGACCAACGCTAAAGTAATTATATCGGGTGGCTCTTACTCGGCAACTATGGTGGTATGGTTTAGCAAACTCTATCCAGAATTGGTAAATGGTGGTTGGGCCTCAAGTGCTCCGATTTTGGCACAAGTTGATTTCAAAGAATACGTGGAGGTTGTAGGTCAAGCATTGCGTGAATTGGGTTCACGACAGTGTTACAATCGTGTGAAAAATGGCATTGGCGAATTGGAAGCCATGTTTGCCGGAAACCGTTCGGCTGAAGCTAAGGCCATGTTGAAATTGTGTGATTCATTTGATCACCATAATGATTTGGATTTGTGGTCTGTTTTTGGAGCTATTTCTAATATATTTTCGGGTATTGTCCAATATCAGAAGTAAGTTCAAAGAAAATATCCAAAATAAATTTATACAGAAAAAAAAATTAATCTTTTTTGTTTTTCTTTTTAACAGAGAAGGAGATGTTCCATTTCACTGTGACTATTTAATGGGCTTTGAGGATGATTTGACCGCCATCAGTAACTTCTTTTTAGACGAAATTGGCGAACCTAATGTCTGTATGGATGTTACTTATAAAAGTACTTTGGCCTACTATTTGCAGTCCACATATGACATGGGAGCTTGTAAGTATGCTTATGGTTGGAATTCCAAAATCTTTGACTTACTTTACTTTCATTTGGTTTTCTTTTAATTTTCCTTAGCTCGTCCCTGGTACTATCAAACCTGCAATGAGTACGGTTGGTATCAAAGTTCCTCCTCTAAAAATCAACCTTTTGGCACTAAATTCCCTGCCATGCTGTATATAACTTTATGTGAAGATGTCTTTGGTCACAACTACACCAATGAACAAATTCATCAATTGGTGGATGAGACTAATGAAATCTTTGGTGGTTTTAATCCTAAAGTGGAAAACGTCTTTATGACTCACGGTGCTTTGGATCCCTGGAGTGCAATGGGTCATGGTGTTGAGGACGGTGCTTCGGTTATACCACGTGCGTCGCATTGTACTGACTTTGGTTCCATAAGCACTGGCGATAGCGCTGAAATGCGTGCCACCAAGGAACGTTTAGTAGAATTAGTACGTGAATGGTTGGCTTAAAGAGATTATGTGTAAAAAATTTAAATAGACGAAGAGAGAGAGAGGAAAGTACATGTCCAAGCTTTTCACATCAATCAAAGTCAAATGTCCCTCGTTTTAATGGTTTGTGAATTTGCTTTTTCCTTTAAGTAGGTTTAAATTCCAATTCTTATTGACGGAAGCTTCATACATTCATATATACATACATATGAATATAATTTTAAGTACTTTTTACAAAAAATTTCTAATTAAATAATCTGTTTTAATATTTTTTTTTTTTTTTACTTATGTACAAAAGTGTGTGAAGTGTCACTTGTTTTAATCTTTATTTTGGATTTTACTTCTTATTTATAATCAAAAATTTTATTTTAATCTATTAGAGTTTCATTATCATTGAGTTGTTTCCGTATTTCAAAATTATTAAATAATGACTTTAGAATAAAAAGAATTTTTGTTTAATTTTAAAGTACGAATGTATTGTTTTATTTAAGTTTAACTTATAATAAATCCATAGAATTTTAAATGTTAAGTTTAACAAAAAAAGTTTTAGATTGTCTTTGCAGTGTTTCTTTAGATTCGTTTTTAATTTAAAACGAAATAAATTTTAACATATATTTCTACATTACCAGGGATCTTAAATATCAATGGGACTCTTTGGTTGTAATTTAATTTAGATAAATAGGTAGAAATCTGGTGGCTTGTGTGTTAGTTTTTGCAAGCAAGGTGCCGAGCTGAAGGCAACCGGATGGGTCACAGGTTGCGGAAAGTGAACGGCCTTTAGATATATAGGTTAGCTGTGAAATAAGCAGTCCCGGACAGCCAGCGGATGTTTGCTTCGTTGGCAACATCGACAAGGTGAGTGAGTACCACCTTTTAATTTGTACTCCTCGCAGCGCCTGTTCACCTAATTGGTGCGGCTGCAAGCGGACGTCTGTACTTATATAAGGCGGTTTGCTATACAACCGCGAAATATGTACAGCCAGTCTGATGGCCAGATATCATGATTAACGAAACCTGAGGCCCTATGCTCCTTATAGGATCAATAGGGACATATATCTTTAAATATATAATTCAACTGTACGTGTGTATGTCACTGAACTCCTTCTAAACGGCTGGACCGATTTGAATGAATTTTTTTGAATGCGTTTGGGTGGCGCCCTGGATGGTTTATATTCACATATCATCCCGGCAGATGGCGCTGTAGCCGGGGGAAACCCGGAAAAATGCGTTTAATAGTAAATTACTAGGCCGATTTGGATAAAATTTGAAGCACGGATGCCTCTAGACATAAAAATAGTATGACATAATAACAATAATAGCAATGGGTATGAGAAAGGGGGAATTCGGGTTAACGGTATACTAGTATATATATAAAAATAGGTAGAAAATAATGTGACACGCCTACTTTAATGTCCATCTCTCATATAATGATTGTTGCTTATTAAAAATGTCGATGGTGGTAGGGGCACAAATTTCGCCACAGCCGAATATAACGATTTGGTTACGAAAAAATTAGATCCAATCATTGCTAAGGACAAATATAAGTAAAATCAAAAATAATTTTTTTAGAAGTTTTTCAAAACGAATCTTTAATGAGGCGATAAGTAATATTTTACAGCAAAATTTTCCCTATTGAGATAACAGTCTTGTAATAAAAAACCAACCAATTGAGCATTTCTTATCAATATCGAACTCAACAACATTTGGGAAACTTATGTTTTTTTGGAGTCTTGATTCAAAAAATAAAAATTGAAGAAACTTAGTAATAAAAATGAAATTTGTTGTTACGGTTGTTTTCATTCTAGCCATCTTAACTTTGGCTAAGACAGACGAAAATACCGATAAGGAGACAAAAAAGGTACCAGCCTTTGTTAAGATTTTAGAGAAATCGCTTGAAGGACCACCTATTGCCAAGGCAGACACCAGATATGTACGAACCAAATGGATAAAACAGAAATTGGATAACTTCGATAGGTTTAACAGAAGGACTTGGCAAATGGTAGAATCATTTAGAAATTGGTCTATTTATTTTCTAACATGTTATGTTTTTTGAAATCTTAGCGTTATATGGTAAATAAAAAATATTTTGAGAATGGTGGTCCCATGTTTATTTATGTGGGCGGAGGATGGTCGATTTCTCCAGGCCGCATACAATATGGCATTTTATCCGATTTAGCCAAGGAACATAAGGGTATTTTGTTCTATACTGAACATCGTTATTATGGCCAAAGCAAACCTACTAGGTGAGTTTGAATTTATTTACATACATATGTCATGTGCAATCCCATTACAATGATTTCGGTTTCAGAAATCTTTCGGTGAAAAATCTTCAATATTTGCATGTCAAGCAGGCTTTAGCCGATTTAGCCAACTTCATACGCACCCAACGTGAAACAGATCCTCGTTTGGCCAACTCTAAAGTGATTATAACCGGTTGTTCTTATTCAGCAGCCATGGTGGTATGGTTTAGCAAACTCTATCCAGAATTGATAAATGGTGGTTGGGCTTCAAGTGCTCCAATCAATGCACAAGTTGATTTTAAAGAATATGTGGAGGTTGTAGGTCAAGCATTGCGTGAGTTGGGTTCAAAACAGTGTTACAATCGGGTAAAAAATGGCATTGGCGAATTGGAAGCTATGTTTGCCGGAAATCGTTCGGCCGAAGCTAAAGCCATGTTGAAATTGTGTGATTCATTTGATCAACAAAACGATTTGGATTTGTGGTCTCTGTTTGGAACAATTCCCAATATGTTTTCGGACATTGTGCTTTACCAACGGTGAGTTGAAAGAAACCTCACATAATTATAAAGAATATATAAAATTAATGCTTTCATTTTAACAGAGAGGGAGATGTTCCATTTTATTGTAATTATTTAATGAGTTTTGAGGATGATTTGGTTGCCATCAGCAACTTCTTTTTATATAAAATTGGCGAAGTCGATGGCTGTGTGGATGTTAGCTATAAAAGTACCCTAAACTATTATTTGGATTCAAGCTTTGCCATGGGATCTTGTAATTTTATTACTAAAATACTAATATTTAAAACTATTGTTTTTTACAATTTTTAATTTTATTATTTTATTTTTGTTCCAGCACGTCTCTGGAAATATCAAACTTGCAACGAATACGGTTGGTTCAAAAGTTCATCCTCAAGGCACCAACCTTTTGGTCACAAATTCCCCGCCATGCTGTATACAACTTTATGTCATGATGTCTTTGGCAACAACTACACCAATGAACACATTCATCAATTGGTGGCTGAGACTAATGAATTTTTTGGCGGCTTTAATCTTCAAGTGCAGAATGTCTATATGACTCACGGTGCTTTGGATCCCTGGAGTGCAATGGGTCATGGCGTTGGGGAGGGTGCTTCGGTTATACCACGTGCATCTCATTGTGCTGATTTTGGTTCTATTAGCAGCAATGATAGCGCCGAAATGCGTGCCTCTAAGGAACGCTTAGCCACATTAGTACGCGAATGGTTGGCTTAAGAGAGTGTTTTGTCAATAATTCTGTGTCTATCAAAAGCAAACGGTTTTTTGTAACTGAACTTTTTTCAATGAAATTATATTCCTTATACATAAATAGAATCGAAAATATATATTAAAGCAAAAGGCTAAAACTGTGCATTGATTTTTCTCGAAATTTTCACAGAGTCTTACTGATAATCTGAGAGGAACAATAGACTGCGTTTATTGGAAATTTCGGTTGTGACGCCCACCTCTCTAACAACGTATATTTTATATATATATAAAAAATTTTTAATATCAGAATTCTTAGTTTTTACCAGGGACCGTAACTCTTATGACTTTTATCAAAAA
>NDXZ01045133.1:0-15618 GCA_003055125.1 Paykullia maculata | reverse complement strand
TTTTATACAAAATTTATGGATTAAAAAGACGAAAGAGGTCATTAGATATACACTATCAGTGTGTGGCACAATGTTAGAGAATCCCCAAGAAAAGCTCTGGTGTCTTGTTAAAACCTTTTTGTTAATAGAAGCCAAAATTGATAGTTATTGAAATACTCATAACTACCTAAATGCTGGAAATAATCATAAAAAACACTAACATAAAACTTTACAAGGCTTTTTACCACAACGAAAACAAAACTCTTACATTCATAAACGGAAATCATATGTTGGCGTTACATGTTTCTTTTAAAGAAAATTGTTATTTTATGTCTATTTCCTCTCCCCTTTAAGCAGTTTTGGCAAATCTTTCTTTTCGTTGCTTTAAAAGCTGACAAAACCGAACACATATTTTACGCCTATAGTTTTGTTGTTTGCAATTCGGCTTTCTTTTTCTTGATCAGATATAAAACAAGAAAACAAAAAACTATTTATCCATATGTAAGTATTTGCACAAATATTTAAACATATGTCCGTAGTATGTGTTTGTTATGTTGAATATAAATATCTGTCAGCAAATATAGAATCGTATTAGTTCTTTTGTTTATGTACACAGAATTTGGGTTTGCCGTTATGTACGCAAAATTCTTACAGTCTTGCATAAAGGGACTTTAATAGAATATTTAACATACAATTATAGGAGAAATGTTTTATATTAAAGCCTATAAATAGGAAAAGTTTCTACCTTGTACCTTATCTTTATTTAAGTTCATTAAAATAGAGCATTGTATTTCCCATATTGTGAAATAAACCATCACCGACATGAGAATTTCCATTAAAAAAATGGGAATAAAGCAAGGAAGGAAGTAAAAAAGAAGTCGGAAAAATATAAAAATATAACAATTAAAGACAAAACTAAGGTATAGGATTTTTCAGCAAATACAACCACACATAGACGAAATTATAACAAATAAAAAGAAATTTATTTTCATCATTAAGATAAGTGTTAAAAAAGCGAGACTTTTATATTGTAGATAAAAATAACATCTATGCTACAAGAAAGAAAACAAAATAATAATAAAATAAAATTCCTTGGTTCCGTAGCTTGATTATTTCTCTCACCTCCTCCCCTATTTCTTATCGTTTTTTTCCAGCCGCCCTTAATGTGTGTTTGTCGAGATTTACATAAAACAAATTTATTTTTAACAACCTCGTTATTTTATAACCTTAACAGTTTACATGCATCATAATATTTGCATTAAATATGTCATAAAATTTTTTTAAAAACATTTTGAAACTTAGAAGTTCATATCTATGTAAACATACAGGCAATTACATTACAGGATATTCACTAAATAAAGAGATGTTTTTTTTATCAGTTTGCTTCCGTTTTGATATTTGAATATATAAATAAGTGCTTAGTCATACACAATAGGCAGCAAACAAATTGAAAATAAATCACCAGTTCCTTAATGGGTAGACTGATTGAAGTAAACAAAAAATGGAATAAAGAAAATTTTAGTTACATGAACTAAAAATACAACAAAGAAACAAAAAAATAGCCCTACTTTGTCCATCTGGCAGTTTAAAAAATTAAAGTTTATGAATTTTTTCTTAATATCTCCCACTGTGTTTTATCAAGTAACAGCTTGTACACGATGTTTTCAGCAGGTTAATGAAGATTATTAGACATAAAACAGGTATACTCACATATGCATTTGCCTAAAGGTATATTAATATAACATATAAACATCTGACTATAAAACTGTTAAAACAAATGCTACTGGTGCCTTTTGTGGCAAATAAAAATGAATTGAGAAAATTTTTTACTTTTGCTCCTATAAGTCAAGTAGTAAAAGAGAGCAGAAATATAAAAAATATATATGTACATAAATCAAAAAGTGTCTGGCTGACTTTTACTTTTTGAAATTTGGGAGGCTGGTTGATAAAAATGGGTAAAATTTATATTTTTGTAAGAGAGGCAAATTTTGAACTACGTTCGTCACTTATCTTAAAAATAAGAATACGTTCTCTTAAGTTTTTGAAAACTCGAACGTAAAGGGATAAAAACGGGAAAAGGTGTTTATTAGTCAAAAACTGGTCCGATTTGAATAAAACTACGTGGTAGAAAAAGGGAAAACTTTGAGTAACCAGTTTGGGGACGCAAAGCAGACTGGGTCTATGCTACTTAAATGCATATAAATACAATCGAAAAACTAAAGGAAAATTTCCTAAAAAAAACAAAAGTTATTAAAAACTCTGTACCGACTAATTCATATACATATATAAATTTCTATATATGACAAATCTTGTTACTGCTTGTGTTAGCTTCACGCAGCCAGCCAAGGATGGATAAAGACAGAGTAGGCTAGATATTGTGTCACCCCTTTTGTTTAACATGATAGATTCTTTGTAGCCCTCGAAATGTTATCGGGGCAAATATACCACGTTTTATTTAAATAGGATTCACTATTGAAGCGTCCCCTGTCTCATAGGTTTTTGTCCTACAAAAATTTCTTGACAATCGATTTGTTCACGAATCCATAACAGAGTTATCCTTAAATGTGTCAATTTCTTAAGAGATTCCTGTTGACCTAAAAATTGAAAATATGACTTCCGTTTATTAACAGAAGCCTGGCTGCAGGTAACGTAGTGTGCTTCAATATCATAATATTACTATTAAAAAATGTATATGTATGAGAATCATTGATGTAAGTATTACGATCATGATTCGTTGACCAACTTGTTGGGTGTACCGTAATACAAAGAGTTTCTAAATTTAATTCTACAAGTACATCTGTTTATAAAGCAAAGTTTAAATATATTAACATTATATGCATGTGCTCTTAGGGCATGTTATTAAGGTGTCTGCCCTGCCTTTGTGTAATTGCATTATGTGGTATAGATGCCTTACGTTTTAAAAGCCCAGTCAATCTTCTCTACTTGTTATAGATTGATTGTTGGTGAAGTCCTTTCACTGGATTCCCAAATCTACGGAAGAAACATTGATAATGACTGGTGTTTTTCCTAAGACTGATTGGGTTTTTGAACAAAAAAATTATCTTCAGGTCTTGTTGTGAAGTCAGCAGTCATGCCAGAAGGCATTGGATAACCCAACAATTAAAACAACAATCTTGCCAGCTGTGATATCTTTTAAAGACACACACGAGTAATGCTTTTAATCATAGCTTTTAACACAATGGTAAAAACTTTGTCAGAATGGTTCATAAGTGCAGGTACTGAATTATTTTCCGTTATACTCATCCTAATTTATGGCCAAATATTATAAGGTGTATGTGGTTGGGATAAGATAAGCTTAATGTTCAATATAACAATGGATCGAAATTGATATGAGTGCATTAGTTTTACATTAACCACCAACTGCATAAAGTAAGAAGCTTTAACCGCTTGGGCATATTATATGTAAAATAGATTTCTTACCAAGCTTTGTAATGTCTCCTTCCCCAAGTGACTTACTATTTTTATTTTCAACTACGATCACACTAATAGTTTTTCTACTTTTCTGATTTGTTTCTCTTTAACGTTTATAGAAGCACAAATGACAAACGATGATTGATATAACTTAAGTTACAAGTTTTAGTTTTTGTTTTTACACAAAATAATCCATTTTAGGTTGACCAATAACTATACTATTGGTATACTATATAAAATAATATATAAAAATAAATCTTCAGCCTTTTTAAGATCATTTAAAACTAACTTAGAACATCTCATATGAAAAATTTTTTTTTATGTGCAGTAATCGACATTAAAGAACTTTATAATGCTTCAACATTCTAGCATGCTGAGGTGGAGGCCTAATTGTTTCGCCATCAAATCTACTGACAATTAGTTTGTATATGATAAATGGCGCTTTTTAGGGCAAAGATGCATACAAAAGAAATAAACTCATGGTGTTTATGTAAACATCACCCCCTGTGTTATTGAAACTGTTTTTCCTGTTTATGTGTTTAAATAAATTATTATACGGGTGTGTAATAAAACAACCGTATACAACAATATATTTTGTGTGTTTATAAGCTCAAGTTTTAATGCATAAGTGGTCAAATGTACATATAAGACCAGTTTACTTGCTATCGTCGAATAATAAAAAATTTATTACAACATTCTGTAATTCCACAATAAAATTGTTATTTGTAAATTATAAAAGTATGAAATTTGTTTTTCCTTTATAACGATAATTTATTATTTTTACTATGATAAAGTTGCAATGTTTTTCCAATAGTGTTGTTGGTCAAAAATGTTGGAGCTCTTACATTCATTTTGTAAGGAAACATTTTTGTACATAAACACTTTTTATTTTAATGTGTATGGCTAGAAATTAGTTGCGTATCTTTAAGCGATATAATACAAAACAGAAAGCGTTGAAAAAAATAATAATAAAAATAAACCCTGAAATAATTTTAGGGTACACGTTTGGTAACAACAAATATTTTATGGCATTAAGGAATTTTTTCTTAAAGTTACTAAAACTAAAAAATATTTTTACGAAAAAAATAATGGCTTTTAGTCCTTGAAGACTTATAAACTTAAATACTAATAGTTTTTGCATTGTGAGTGTAATTAGATATCTGCTTCTTTAACACACACTTTTATTTCCTGCACTAGTAAAGGCTTTTCTATGTTATCGCTTATAAAAAAGTTTTTAGGACTATTACAATAAAGTTAAAGAAAAAAAACTTTTCATATTATATTGTCATCATGGAGGCAAGAAAATTACATTTTTATTTTAAGACTCTTTTATTTTACATTTATACTTTTCTTTTAGTTTTTGCAACTTTTTTTTCTACGTAAAATAAAACTTTTTGCTTTAGTTACTTGTAATTACTACTTCTGCTCTTGAGCTCTGCACTAACAGCAGGAAATGGAAAGATTCTAAACAAGAACTATTAAAAAGATATTAAAAAAGTGTTTAACAGCTTTTGTTAGCATTTAAATATGGTTTAAAAACTAAGGGGTGTTTTTTTTAAGGTGCAGAACAAACAAACTACCTGATACTACATTAATTTGAAAAAAATTTGGTGCCAAAATCCTGCATACGATTGTGATCGAAATTGTACTTGAACATGCGAGTTAACTTTGCTTTAGGAATAAGAATTATAATTGGAATTAAATGCGATAATTTGACCCCTGTCTTTTATTAGATTATCTTGGACAATTTAATACCACTTTTTTATGCATTTGGGGTACTTTTGCATTACTTTTTGGCACAATTTTAACTTTCATATCATTCCATATCACTGGTGTTTTAAGTGTCTTAACTTGAAAACCAATAACCTTAGGAAGATAATCTTAACTAATACATTTACGCAATGTTTCCTTTTTTATGGCGACTATTTGAGATGCTATGCAACATATGGCGCCGTTCCATTTAAGAAACGTGTTTTCGGGAAACATCCCATCGAGTTGGTGATTTAAGTTCTATACCACTCGCCGTTGAAGTTTGATGGTGGTGAGAAGAAATGAGCCTAGGCAGCATATTGCAGTTAAACATAAGAATTAGCACTTCGACTGATTTTAGTTCCTTTTTATTAATATGGTTAACATCAGCGGATGCGTTTGTATTTTTATGTAAACGTGATACAAGAACAATTCACGTCTCTTGGATATTCGATTGCGTGTAAAACGGACGTAGCACATAAAAGCATTTCAAATTGATCAACGATTTTTGCTATAAATTTACAAACATTATTTGGCGTCAGTTTATTCAAAATAAAATGGAAGACCAAGCAAAGTGCAAATGAAATTAATTCCAACTGCTAATTCATTAACATAAACAAAAAAAAAACTAATTTTATTTGAGTATTTTAAACCGCCATTCCGGTTGTAATATTTGCAATGTTATAAAAATTCATGACGTTTGTTGGTTGATCAATTAATATAGCAGGATAATGTGTTTAGAAATAATGCGACCGTTTAATTTTTTTATCAATAAAGATAATCTTACAAACTAGAAAAAATTTAGTACTAATATCCTTAAACTTTGTGTGTTAGATTTCAAAATCAATTTTCTATTTTTTGACTTAAAACCTGGCTTAAATCACACTATTAATAAATTCCTGATAAGAACTTTTAACAATTCCACATGCTTTTTACATCTTAAAGTGAACCATAGTTTTTTTAAATATATAACCAGAATAAAGAATAACCATATGTTACGCCATGTTACAACTAACAAAATCCACTTTTAAATATTAAAAATTGTCCTTTTTAATGAAGGGTATATAAAATTCGCCACAGCCGTATGTTTTCTGTATAACTATTTAAATTCAAATTAAAATTTAAATACAAATTTGTTCGCAAAGTATGCTCAAAAATACTTAAGCTTTAAGAGTTTTCTTTATCAGCAAGTTCTCTTAAGACTTTGCAAATTTTTTGTATGGTGTGCATAGTTTATCAAATATGTAGTAGCTTTAGTACAAATACAACATTTCCATATTTAAAATGTATTATTTAAATATTTACATATGTATGTATGTATCTGCATATATCATCATATATTTACACAACTATAACAACAGTATTATTTAATGATGTGAGAGGAATTATAAATAACTGCCAAACCCCTATAAGGTCTCTGTTTACATACATATGTGAAACTGAGAGTGTATGTATGTGACCAGCATACATTGAAAAAACACCGACTATGTTCATGCAAACCCAACTTGTATAAAAAAAATTTAACAAATTTTATGACTTAACTGTGGACTTTTGAAACAACATCTTAAGTCTTTTTTTAAAACTAAAAAATATCATATCAAAGAGAAACTAAATGATGTAGTTTTTTTTGAAATAATATATCTCTAATAACTTTCGGCGCTGCAAAACCTAATGGACTTTAGATTCTGAGAGAAACTATAAGATCGAATTTCTTCTTAATTTTTTCAGTTCAAAATGTAATTTTTTTCGTAATATCTTTGCTGCAATTATTTATAGAATAAAGCAAATAAGGGTAAGCAAATGTTGTCTAATATGATAATCTTATGGTTTTGCAATTTTAAAAATTTCTTATCCTAATATAACCAAGTGAGCTGAACCTTCCCATTTTTACAGCTGCCTGTTCTATCTATTCTAATATAAAACGATTTGTCTCAAATCCGCAGATGTGTAAACATAATCATATATTGTGAAGGGTGTTTTTTATAGAGCTTTAAGTTGGCGACTCTTTTTGTAACTGGCAGCCATTTAGTCAGCTGTCAAGTGATTTATTTTTTGTTTGGCTTGGCATTTTAACATGAATAGACTGACGCCTGAACAACGCTTCCAAATTATGCAAATTTATTTAAAAACAAGATTGCCGTTGATCCTGATATTCATAAGCGAAGTTTGTCTAGCGATGCAGCTCACTTTGTTTAAAAGGATATTAATTCTTGAAAAACGATGCTGGTCACAGCGTTACAGTCAATGGTGACACCTATAGAGCCATGAAAACTGAATTTCATTCATTCATCAATTAAACAACCATGATGTGCAGGAGCTGTGGTTTTAACAGGACAGCGCAACATATCACACAGCTCGTGCCATAATTGATTTATTGAAGAAAACGTTTGGTAACCGCATAGTTTCACGTTTGGGATCCGTGAATTGGCCTCGTAGGATCATGTAATTAAACGTTGCTAGACAATTTTCTGTGGGGATATGTCAAGTCGCTAGTCTACGCCGATAAGACCGAGACGATTGACCACATGAAGGATAACATTCGCTGCGCTATTGCCAATATACGGCCACAGATTAGACTACGTCCGAGCCAGCCGTGGTGGTCATATGACAGAAGTAATTTTTAAATTATAATGCCAGAAGATTATCTTTCGAATAAATTTAGTTTCATGTCACTTTAGAAAATTCATCCTTGTTTTATTCCATTTCAAAGTTCTATACCTCTATAAAAACACCCTTTAGCCACCCTTAATGGCTAAGTTTAATAAATGAATGGTCATGTTTTCCTAAATGGTCAAAGTATTGTATTTCTAATATTGTAATGCAAACGCGCTTTGCCGATTTTCTACTTATGCGTCGTGCATTGCACGTACATTTCGTAAAGTGATACAAAATATTAAGTTATTTTGCTGAAATAATTTTGCATAATTTTTTAATTGAGTTAAATTTTTCCTCTACATTTGCGCTTTCATAATCTTAGAGCTAAAAATGTGTAACAATTTTGTTTAGTTATAAAGAAAAAATGCATCTGAAATAGTTTTTCTACTTTATTGAATGTAAACTCATTTGTAATATCAAACTATACCTAAAAATTTTATGTATTGCAAAAAAAATGTAAATCTGCATTAGAAGTTTATTTACAGACAGGCAATTGAATATAATTAAATCGATTCATAGATTTACAAATGTTAGGAATATGTTTACTTTATTTTATATACGATTAATATTTATTTGCATTTTATTTAACATAAGTAATTTTTAAATAAAATAAGATGTCATCAGTAGTTTTTATAAAAAATTGTATTTATTTAATTATCAAATCAACAAATTGACTTTTTACTCAATATTTGTAAATAAAAAATTGTTTTTTAGTTATTTTTTGTTTCATTAAAACAGATGTTATGAATGTTTTCAATTCAGAATGACACAAAGCTGAACATGAAAACTTTTAATTGATTTATTTCCATTTTTTTCTTTCCACAAAGATAAAAATCAATTTTTGCCACAACTAACTTTATTCCTTTAACAATCACCAATTGTACAACTGATGATTTTGTTTCTTAGAATATTTGATATATTTGAGATTTGTTTTGTGTTAAAAAGAAAAACAAACAACAACTAAAAACAATCAGGTTTTGTTTTTCGTTATATCATTGAAACATTTTTAATTTAATAAGAAAAAAAAACTTACAATACAATGGTAACTTCTTTAATTATCACCCAAATGTTAGTAACAAATTTATGTTGGAAGTATTAATGAGATTAATGTTGGCAGACTTTAGAAACATTTTAGGTTAAGCACAAATGAAAAGAAAATTTTGCAAAAATATATTTGTTACATATTTTTTTCTTATAAAAATTATTTATTTATTTTTATTCACTCAATATAAGAATCAAAAAAAAAACAAAGTTTTTGATGGCCACAAAACAATAAAAGAAACTGACACATAAACTAACACTTACAAACACACAAAACCAAACATATTTTGTGCTTTCTTCTCCTCTCAGTTAAATTAAAACCTGGTGAAAGTGCTGGTGTGTGTATCAGAAACACAAGCCCTGTTGTTTTGCTGTCATATATGTTGATATGGTTGTGTGACTTGTTTAATATTGTTGGGCTTGAGTTTTATTTTTGTTTTTTTTCTGGACTACATTTAATAATTCTTCATAGTTTCGGATTACTTCTGTCTTGAATGTCTGGCATATAAATTGGAATTAAATTCCTTACCATTAAGCATTAATATATATTTTTATTTGCAATTTAGAGCAAAAAACAAAATGGAAATAACTTATTCCAATTTAAAAGGACAACGCAAGTGAAAATAAAAAACATGTGGCTGAGTGGGACTTAAAGCTAAAGAGCAATTTCTGTTTGTATAATTTTGTCTTTTTGATACTTAAGAAATTTTGTTAGTAAATGTCAGTAACATTTATTGTTCCGCAAAGAAAAAGAAGCAAAATATTTAATAATAAAAACAAAGAAAAAAATATTTAGTTTTGATAAGAAATACTTTCATTAGTATAATTTCTGTAATACAACTTTCCAAGAGATCTTTCATTTCTGTAGTAAATTGGAGAAAAAATTTATATGAAAGTATTTGGTAACTTTTTTTCTGTAAATAACTTTCTATTATTTTTTGTCTTAGAGACATTTCTTATGTTGTTTTTTTTTGGATTTTTCTATTCGCTTTAATTTTAAAGAATTTTTATATAAATTTATTTAAAAAATAAAACCATATTTTTAGTGTTTTTTTATATAAAAAATGTTTAATATATATTCTTTCAAACAATGATTTAATAAATTTATCTTTTTGATTCTTATTAAATAAAACTGTAACCAATTTAATAAATTTATTTTTATTAAATTAAATTATTTTATGTATTTCGTATATTTTTTTAATAAAAAGCCATTAACTTTATACAAAACTATTAAAGCAAACTAATGTGAAATAAACAAATAAATCAAGGCATACACTTGACATATAATTTCGTATTAACCCTTCGTCATAAACAAGCTTCGATTGTCAAATATTATATCTCTTTAATAATGATATATCGAAAAAAATTAAGCTGATTATCAAGTAAAAACAAAAAAGGCGTTTTGTTTGTAACGTTCTGTTTTTTGTTACGCATGTAAAGTTTATAAAATCACGAACTAATATTTGTAATAAATTTTTGAATGGCGTAAACAAGTGCGGTATACCTTTGAATGTTTGAAAAATGTATTGTTAATCTTTTTATTTTAAAAACACACAGGAAAAAAATTTGACATGTAAATATCTTAACTCACAAAACATCATAAAACCTGTATCTTTGTTTCTCTACCTGCTTACCAGTTGCAATTTTTAATGAAAATTTTTTGTTTTATGAATTACTTTACATATTTCAAATTTTATAATAGTCACGGGTAGACAGCCGTTGATGGTTTTTTTCCACTGTTCTAGAATCTAGTCTCTGATTGCCTACAACATTATTTGCTTCATGACTTAGCTGAGTAATTAAACTGCAGCAAAAATATAATGTTTATTTACTTATTACAGTAAATAAAAAAGGTAACTTAAATTATATAAATGAATAATATTCCCATTTTTTAGAAATAGCGAGCTTAAATAAAAAAATTACTTAATTTTCCATATAAAATATATGTGGGTCCAGTCAGACCCATGTACAAATTAAGAATGTGATGTGTAACACAAAATGTCCTTGCGTCATCAGTTTTTTTTTCAAGCCTGTAGCTAGATTATAAACACATTAAAATTTAGTTTAAACTCTGAAAAGGTCTTGCCAGACTCATGTGTATATCCGAGGGTTAATATTAAAAAATACTCTTACATTCTATAGATTCATTAAAACGCCATACAATGGTTTCTTTAAAAAAAATTAATTAAATTAATTTATTAATATATTTTACTTGCTTGCTTTATTTTAATGTTTTGTGTATAAAATAATAAATAATAAAAATATGAAAATAAAAGAAGTTTTTTAATAATGTACATTAAAATAACACTAACATGTACTTTTCGCGTATACTTAATATTGAATTCATTATAAAAATAAAATAATGCTCATACTTGCCGTAGGTTCATTTAAAACCAACAAAACGTGTTTTTGTTTATTCATTTTCTTTCAACGACGAAGAATAATGTAAAAATTGTACATTTAATTATAAAAATAATTCATATTATATGTTGTTCTTGGTTTAAATTGGTAAATACAATAAGACTAAGTTTCAAACCATTAACAACTTTTTAAACATTTCTATGGTTGTTTTCTTCGCATTTTAACATTTTAAAAAACAAATTGTAGATGTTCAACCATATGATGAACACAAGCAGGTGCTAAATAATTTCTAGTAAGTTTTACAACTAAAACTCATGCAAATAGTAAAAACAGACTTTCATCATGGTTCTAAAGGATTGAAATCAATGATTGATGTTGTTTAATACAAAGTTGCCAATAAGACAATTTATTGCAATCAAAATGAACAATAGAATGTAGTAGTGTAGCAGTAGTAGTTGAAGCAAGTGAACCAAATTAAGAGCCTTTTTTCAATATTTCAACATAGAGTTATACTGGCATATGTTGGCAAATGCAAAGAAGTGCCAAAGAAGCAATTTAAGTTTTCGTTCAAAAACAGGTATTAAAATTCGAAGTGAGGCAATATTGAACTATACAGATTGACGTCATGTACATACATCATTTGTTTTACTTTTGTTGGGTACTTAGTTACTTGAAAAAAACTGCAAGACAAATGAGTTTCTAAGCAATCTTATTTGTTGTTGTAAAAGCTAAGTATACAATTAGTAAAATGCATTGTTTTCTTTAGTATACAAAATTCTTTATAGTTTGTTGCCATTGATTTTTTATTCCGTTTAGCTGAAAAACATAGAAAAACATAAATTTCTATTAATACCTACCTTACAATTTTAAGCAATAAAATTGTTCTTTTTTTCAGGAAAATGTATTACAATTACATTCTACAGTTTTAATTAGCTTTTCAGTTTCTTAAATATTTTATTTCAACATAAGAAATGTTAAGCAAAAGCCATTTGCATTATGAAGTTTTTTTGCTTAAAGCTTTAATAAGGACGGCTACAGATTTAAAAGTTTTTTTTTTAATTTAGCTGAACTTTTACAAACTTTTTGTTAAACAGCTTTTTGAAATATAAAATGTTATATTTCATTTTTAATCTTTTAAAAATCTTTATTTGAAACATCATTGGAAAGGTAGCTTTAAAAGATTTTAAGTTGAAAAGTTCTTTTGAAAGCTATTTTAGTCAAAAACTTATATACCAAAGTTTAACATATGTGAGCAAAGATATAAAAAGTATGTTTGTAAAGAAGCAAAACGTTACTTTAAAGTTTTTTTTTCAAATTTTCTTAAAAGCTATTTTGTAGAAAATTTATACACAGAACTTCTAAATAAAATTTGTAAACTCTTTTATATAAAATTTGTAGTTAATTTATGACTATGAATGTGTAAAAGCAAACGTTTTCAACGGCCTATTTTAGTGGTTAAAGCTTTAAAGGTTTTTATTAGGAAACATTTTTGTCCGATTATGAAAAAAGCTGTTTTAAAGCTTTCTGGTACATTTTCTTTCACGTTTTTTATTTTAAATGTGTCACACTTATTATTTTCAAAAGCGTCTTACAAAAAATGTTCAATTCAGAATCTTGTTAATTAGAATTTTTTTCAATAAGTTTTTTAAAAGATTCTATTTAATTTGCTTTTGAAGGCATCTCTTTTTTGTAAACAATTTTGGTAATAAAAAGCTTTTTTTAAGTTTTTATGTGATTTGGTATTTTTTTTTGTAATAAAGTTTCATATTTTATTACATTTTCCCTTAATTTTTTATTTTGTTTAATATTTTAAAGCAAGATGAAATACAAATGTATATACTTTTTTAAACATTTCAAATGAGAGCAGCAAATTTTTAAGATTTTTGCCCTTATACGTACTATATCTTGCTTAAAATTAATTATTTGCATTTAAAACTAAAAGTACTGCCTATTTTAACGCTGCATCGTCTACATTATTTACTGTATGGTATAAAAATGCATTTTAAATGAATTTTTAACTGAAAATTGTTTATCCTAAGATTGTTTCCAAAGCATAACACAATTTCACTTGCCCACAGGCATCTCATACACATATACAACGTACGTTAAACAAAAAAATGAATTAACATTGGTTTCGTACATTCACGCATACATATATATATAAGGATATTAGACGTTTTTCATTAGTATAGGGTATTTCTATTATTTACACATTGTTTAACCCTTCCACTCAGTTTGTCTCCCTTCTTCTTTGTATTTTACCACCATCTGCATGCTGGATAGAGAATTTGTTGTAGTTGCTTTTTGTGTACATAGCAACTATTTGGAAAGAACCACATGGATTATATCGACTAAAACAGCAGCAGCTATTATTTACAATTTCAACAATATTTACGAGCTCCAATAGCAAAAGTAAGCAATCAAGTATTTATTGCCAATTTTATTTTCAAATAAACTATTTAGCTTAAACGTTTGTTATCGAGCTAAAATTTTAAAGATTATCATTTGTATTGCTCCCCTATTCTTTGCTAAAGAAACAATTAGATTTTTTTTAAATTATGCAAAACAGTAATGGTAAGAGGATGGATATATGAGGGTGATATGAGGATAATGATGTTATCAGTAAGTTTGCAGTTACACCAAATTATAGAATTAAATTACATCTTTTAGATTTTTCGCATAATTTTTTTAAATGATTTCGAGAAATGAGTAACGACTGATTTCCATATTTCGTTTGCATTTTTTTCAATCATTGGAAAATTCAATTGCTTATTCAGTAGAATGTAAAGTGGTTCTGCGGTTAGCAAAATTTCAGTTTAAAAATATTTTGAATTTATTAAGGCATGTTAAGATGGGTCATGGGTAATTAGTATAAAATAAAGGTAAAAAATTCTTTGAACGCAACACTATTTCGTAAAAAAATATGTTTGGTATAGAAAATAAAAATATAAACAAATATTTTAGTTTGAATCCTTTGCTGTTAAACATTTTAGATATTTAAATAAAAATAATTCTTATTTATTCAAGTTTTTTTTGTATTAAATTTTACAACAACTTTAAAGTCCTTTTCTTGAGATTTTTTTCCTTTAAGAATTCTTTTACATTTAAATCTGATCTTAAAAAATAATCACTCAAACAAGTTTTTATAAGGTACTTCTTAAATCACTTGTATATCTATAGAAAATGTTTTTTCTTAATACCTTATAAATATCTTATTTGTAAACTTTTAAGAGGATTAATGGGAGAAATGTGGGAAAAAATAAAAGTGGTGGTGAAAACCTAAAAGAAATAAAAAAACATTTATAATAAAAATAATATATTGGCAAGGCTTTTTTTAATTCTATTACTTTTTTAAATTTAGTAAATAATATCGTCTAATATCTTTGACATCTTCAATTCTTAATTTTATTTTACAAAATCTCTTTAGTGCTTACGCCTTGTTATCCCTTGCTAATAAGGGTCATTAACCATTTATTTGTTCCCTCGAGACAATAAGATTTATATATATATCATACCTTAAGATCCAAATTTAAATACCAAAAATATAACTTAATTTTTAAAAGATTTTGTGTTCTTTTAATTAATTAAAGAATAATATTCTATTGAAGATTTCTTTCATTTAATTATATATTTATTCAAGTAGAACGCCTCTGATTAAAAACTTAATAGCAAATGATAAGTTTTAAACTCTGGTCATGTTTCATTTCGTTATGTACAATCAACGTCGTCGTCTATTTAGTCAAAAAGCCACACAATAATGAAACGAATCAAACAAAACAATTTGTATGCCCTTGTTGCTTAAAAAACTCTATTCAAATTAAATTTTTTATATTTACGATTTCAACATTTTTTACTTTGTGTTAAGTATATTTTTATAAAGCTTTTGCCTCAAATCATTTATTTAATGCAATACTGTTTGAGTGGGTTTTAATATAAAATATATTTTATTTAATACTAAAGGTTTTTTTTTTCTTACGTGAACCACTAGTAGTGGTCCACTACCAACAAAAATTTATGTTATAAAGGCATCTAATTTTTTGTTTATTACATTTCCGTTCATTATATATACATATTTTGTTTTATTTTAATGAAATTAAAAATTTACTTTTACTGCCCCCTGGCCGGCGTTAAAAATAAATTGAATATTCAAATAAAAATGTTTATTGTCTCTTTAATATAATCTTCAGCCTTAAGTGAATATAAGTCAATGAAATAATAAAACCATAAAAACATAATAAGAAATGTTAACAGCATTAACATACAATTTTTTAATAAACTTAGACAGATTTCGTTATTTTTTTTTTAAATAAAACTAGTAGGAGCGTTATATTCGGCTATACCGAATCTTTTATACCCTTCACTAAATTTTTTTCAAAATACACAAACATTTTTTTTCCCAAT
>NDXZ01045108.1:0-12608 GCA_003055125.1 Paykullia maculata | reverse complement strand
AAACTTATATATACCCTTATCACCTAAGGTAAAGGGTATAAAAAATTTAGCCTGTATCTATCGCCATTTCAATTTTTTTTTCAAGTAAATGTTTATTACTGTGCAAAAAGCAGGTAACAGAGCTGAGAGTATGGCAGCTCCTATAGAAATAAACTTGTTTTTAGTTTTTATATTAATATTCTGCATAGCTCAACAACCCCCATATTCATAAACAATTTTTAAGTTTATACTTAGGGGGGTAATCTTTAAAATTAGTGTATTTGGTGGAGTTGCTTTGTACTCTGTGAAAATTGTTTAAGGTTTGGTCTTTCAAATAAGGATTATCATTTTTCTTTAAACTAGAATACCCTTACCTTTGGAATAAGTAAACATAATTTAGGCAAAAATAGTTAAGGCCTGACTTATAGGCGTAGAACATTGCGTACAAATCCATTACTTTTGGCATGTCTGAAGAAGTGGTTAACAGTAATATTTTTGATTTTGATTTAATAGCAAAAGAGGTCCATTTACGAAAATTTTGATTTGCCTGCAAATGCTAACCTTATGTTAGTATCTGGATAACCGTAAGACCCTTTGTTTTTAGTAAAATGACTCTGCTTATGTTTTTGCAAAGAAAGAAACGATAGAAAAGACAAAAGAGAAACATTATTGTTTAAGGTACAAACACTTTAACGTTGGCTTATATTTCGGTAATCTGCTAATACGTTTTGCATAGCAGAGCTGTAATAACAACTATTATCTTATCAAAGGCCGTTATTATTATGTAAAAATCATTAAAAAATATTTATTAAGTTTAGGTTTTAGTAGAGTATTTTAAAAAACCGAAACCGAAAACAGCTAAACATATTTTTTTTTACTTTTCGAAGAACCGTCTGGTTTCAAATAGTTTATAATTTTGATTAAAATGGCCGGACTGGTGTCCACTGAAGTATTCTTTTAAAATTTTTTGCAAAAATAACCCCTTATATTTTTTTTCCTTTTCAAACCATTCCCTTGTTGCAAAAATGCATGCTTTTTGAAAGTTAAACGCCATTAAAAGGCAGTTGCACTTACAGAACTGTTTTAATTTGACATCAATTTGTTTATTCTGTGACTTTTTAGAAAAATAAACAATAAATGTTTTGCAAAAACTAAAAGAAAAAGTTTAATAAAAAAAGGTTGGCTTTATAAAAACAACAATATATTTGAGGGATTCACAAGCTAACTTATGGCATATGTCCTAAAAATTTAAAATGGTTTAAGTTGCTTTTCATACTAAAAGTGTCCTAAAATAATATGACTCTGACTGCTGTCGTAAATTATCCTTAGCCGATCAGAAAAAGCAACAACAAAATACTTAAACCATTTTAAATCTTTAGGACATATGCATGACATTATGATATCATAAGTTGCTTGTGAATCCCTCAATTATATTATATGTTAAGCTAAAATATACAAATAATGTTAACATTTAAATTTATATTATACTGATAGGTATTAAAGTTCGCAAAATCAATTCGGGAATTTTTTATCGTCATGCCGTTGCTCCTCATTACCAAAAAACTGACTTATTTTATTGCGTTTAAAATATAAGATAATTACTAGCTTTAAATGACACGATACGTAGTTGTCATTAAATAGCATTTAAATAGGCAACTACATGTCATTCCAAAATTTTGGCTGGGTTTGCTTAACTAAAAGAACCATATTTTTTTTCGGAAACTTTTTTGTTTTTTAAGTTATTGGAAAAATATAAAGCATTACATTACGTAATGTAATGTGACGTAATATTATTAACGATTAAGTAACTAAAATGCTACCTAAATATTTACATTTTTTATATTTCACATCCGATTCTACTTTGAATTTTGCAGAAAAGTTTTAAATATATTTGTCTTTTTTTTTTTAAATTAGATAAAATTTAAAAAGAAAGTCAGGTTTTCTTGTTGTTATGTAAATTAAAATAAAATAAAATAATAAATGTCCAAGAATTGAACAGATAACCATGGTTATTAACTAAACAAATCTGATACAATTACAAAAATTCGTGCAACCAAATGTAGCAGCAGTTTTATGCTCATTTATAAATCGTAAAGTTATGTTTATATTACTGGAAATATGACCTAATTTGGAATAAAATAAATATACATATAAAAAGAAAAGATTAACTAACAATTTATGGATGATTTCGTTTACACATGTAAGTTTTTATAGAGACAGTTATAATTTATAGGATTTAATGTGAATTGGAAGACAAGAAATAAAAAGTAAAAGAGAAAGAAGTAGTACGTACACATGAATGAATATTCATTGAAATAAGTATTTTATAATAAATGATTTATTTGTTTCTACAACTACTATACACATACATACTAATGTACATATATGAATATACATAAATAGTTAAACAAAGAATATTCAAAGCAAATTGTTTAAAGGAGATTTATATAAAAACTAGGAAATTGGTTGAATTTGTTTTTCGGCAGGGGTAGGAGTAGGATGAAATTTCCTTTACTTCGCTATACTTCTTTAGAGAAAAAGATTTGTTTTTTTTTGCTTGTAACTCAGCCACTTTGTTTGATGGTAGCAAGAAAAATCAAACTTGATTACTTTACAACTTCGTTAAGACCGAAAACGCCAGCTTAGAGTAAAGCCAAAGCGTTTTAGAAAAGCCGGAAAATAATATCTTCGGCTTAGAGTGTAAACCTGCTAAATCTATTTTTTATATTATATAGCATTTTGATACCGTTCGATAGAGGAAGAGACGCCGCATCGACTAAAAAAAAACATTTATTTCAATTTAGGACTCTAAGTGTTGAAAAAGGTATGATATTTGTGAGCTGTTTAAGCTACAATATATGAAATATCGAAAGTTTCTTGTCTATCCTGTAAAATTTGTTTGAAGTGAGTTAGCAGTTTTACACTCTAAGGCGACGATATGTGCGTTAAAATTATTTGTAAAATATTTCTTCGTAATAATTTCTCTATATTTTGACAAAAACTGTTAAAATTTTTTAGTTTCCAAATAAAAAAGTTAGTTTTTTTGGCCAAAAAAAAAACAATTTAGTTTTAACTTAAACTTGACTTTATTCATAAAACAAACAAAAAATTAATAAATAAAAAACTAATTATAATTTGTTTATTTTCTTATTCGTTAGCCCCCCCCCAAAACAATTTTACCAACAGAAATCGCTAAAGTTTTTTTTGTTTTTTTGTTTTTTCCTTTAATCTAAACAATTTTATCGTTTATTTCAACCTTAAATTGTGTGAGATTATTTTTTTCTTATCCCGCCTTTTTGCCAGACTTTAAATTAAATATTTAATCTAAATATTAAATTTTAAATTTTGTTTGTTTAAAAATACTTTATTTGCATTTGCGTAAACAAAAAATGCTGTGAAAAAATATATCCAAATGAATAGTTTTCCGCTTAAATTTTGCTTAAAAGAACAAATGATTAAAGTGTCTAATTTACTTTGCAAATATAGACGGTGGTAAATTTCTACTATAAAGTTTTACAATGTATATACATTTGTAGGTGTAAACCCATGACAATGGCAAAATCTTTTGTAAGGGGTAGTAATAACACTTAAAGAAAATGTATGTTAATTTAATTTAAAAGAGAAGAAGAAGATATTAGTTAATGGCAGCAATTTAAAGTATTTAAGCCATAAATAAATCACGACTTAGCTGAGTTTGTAGCAATATTTGTAAAGTCCAAAAGAAATTGTCCCAAGCCCACCAGCTTAGAATCGCTTACTAACTTAAACAAGCAACTGTAATTGTAGTAATGGTCAAAATTTTAAATATTTTTCAATAAAATAATTAATTGAAGCGAAGTTTTGTTAAAGTTGTAAAGTTTTTTTATTTTTTGGGATTCTGTAAATAGCTATCAAGAAATGTGTATCACAATTTCTAAACTTTCTGGCTATTTCCTTGTCTTTTGCATTCCTTTTGTAGAATTTATATCAAAATATTTCGGCCAAATATTTGTCAAAATATTGTGATCAAATATAAACTGATGCCGCGAATTAAAAAAAGTTTGATATTATTTTTTTTTAAGTCTGTTTATTTTAGTCTGTTAAATACAGTACCTTCACTACTATTTAAATACCTTAAAAATCATAACCATAAAACTTAATTCTTCTGGTCCACCATTGAAGAATTAAAAAATAAAACCTATTCTATTAACTTTTTTTATCAAATAATGAAGAAAATCAAAGAATTAAGAAATATTCAGTTTGACCCAAAGGGCATATTAGGGTTAATTTTAAAAACTTTGATTTAACTGTATTTTTTATTGAAATAAACAAATTTATTTATTTCTGTAAAATAATGAAGAGAAAAGTTAACGAGTTTCACAAATTTATTTAATATAAATATTTAAATTTGCATATATCTCATTTTTGACCTCGATGCGGGTCCCGAAAGCGTTGTCAGATTTGGTTTAAATTTTTAGCATTAAAGTTTTAGATCTGGTATAACAATATTCTGACCCGGCACGCCTTGACAACATTGGCCGTAACCCTAAAGTATATATATATATACATGCTAACAATTTCTGACAATTGTTTCTTCAAATATAGACGAAAGGGGTCTCAAAAATATTTTAAATGAATCAAATAAGTAGTACAACACAACACAATACAAATGAAAGGTGTTTTATTATATTATTTCCAAAAAAAAATTTTTTTTTTGAGCGTCAAAAAATTGTGAGAAACTACCATTTTTGAGGTACAAAGTGGTCTTTTTGAGCTATTTAGGGTGCCTAAGCACGTTCATATTATATTGCTATGTTCACAAAAGTTGTTCAACTTTACAATGGCTACAATTTTGCTAAATGTAGTTAGTGAGAAATTTGAATTCCTTAAAAATTATGCTAAAAAGTGAAAAAAAATAAATTTTTCCTCTAATTTTTCAAAAAAAGTGCAGAAAAATTTGTTTTTGTAGAATAACATATTAACTTGGTTTGTTTATCAAAGTCTTAGCTTCATTATTGCCAAATATAGTTAGGCGTATCACTTACTCTGAACTTGCTATTAGAAAAAGAATTGATGACACCTTTTTTTGGGGGCCCACTGATTTTCAGAATCTTTTGAGGCCCATAAAAAAATGGCCAATAATCTGGCCAAACTAAGTATAGGGTTTTTGCTAATATAATCGAATCTTTACTGTCACGTTCTTGCGTTTTTTTCACTGGTTAACTTTTGCTCACCCCAAACCCTCAATAAATTCTAATTTTTCAAAATATTTTTAATAAAATTTTTTAATTTTTCTTAATTCTTTTAATAACTCATTTTTTACAATTGAGGGATTCACAAGCTAACTTATGATACCATAATGTCATATGTCCTAAAAAATTTAAATGGTTTAAGTACTTTGTTGTTGCTTTCTCCGTTCGGCTAAGGATAGTTTACGACAGCACAATAAACATAGAAGTCAGAGTCATATTATTTTAGGACACTTTTAATAAGAAAAGCAATTTAAACCATTTTAAATTTTTAAAACATATGACATTATGGTATCATAAATTTGCTTGTGAATCCCTTAAATATTTTTTTTCGATAAAAAAAATTCGAAACGTTCACAAAGCATTTATCAGTTTGAGTTTTTATTAAAGAAAATTGATGATTATTTGAATATTCCTCTCTGTGTAATACGTGTGTTAAATGTTTATAGCGGCTGGCCATGGTCATTTTTACTAGATTTTTAATAAAGTTGTAGTTTTTTCTTCCTTTTTGTTACAGAAAAAAAAATGTATATATAAAAATTTTATCTAAGTTTACTATCTCTAAATGTGATTTGTATTGTCAGAGTAAATTCTATAAATCACATGGAATAGGTTCTTGTTTGTATGTGTATGTATGCCTGTATGTTTAAACAAATGTCTGTATATATGTGGGTTTTCTATATCTAGTTGTGGCCTTTAATTGTACCTTTTGCTACCAATATTCATAGTGAGAATATTTGCAGCTGTTTTGCTATTATAACAGGTTAATATTTAATACAATTTGGTACTCAAATACACATACACATACATAAACATACACATTTGTATTTTTTTGCACACTAAAATTTTTACTATAATAAATAAAAAAATAAAAAAAAAGATTGTAAAAAAATATTATAAGTTTTACGTTGGGTTGACAACAAAAGCTTTAACATAACATTTTAGCTAACAACTACAGGCAGACAAATTTTTATATTAGTTTATTATTAACAAAATAATCTTTTAATTTATTTTAAGTAATTTATTTTGTTGTTTGATTTTTTTCTATTAGTGCTTAGGTAATATATTTTTTAAAATTAATGATCGCGCTAATAAATTAATCGCAATTTAAATCATTGTATGTATATGTAAAACTATTTTTTATTTTTTATTTTTTTAATATTTATTGATTCCATTAAATAATGCTTAACTGCTGATCACCCTTACGAATGGAAAATACTTTTTTTCCTATATAAAAAACAAATAGTAACTAAAAAAAATATAAATAGAAACCTGTTTAATAGTCATATGTTATAATTCTCTATTGCAGTTTTTAAACAAGTTGCACAAGCTAAGAGAATAATAAATATTAAACTCAGATTTAGAAATTAGATACAAGTTTAAATAGAAATTAAAATGAAACAGTTTAAGTTTTTTTAAGACTTAAAGATAATTAGAGTCATAATTGATTGGACACCAAAGAAAATCAAACTTTAAAATGAGAAATGTTGAACCGTAGACTTATAAAAATAACCTTCAGCAAAGTTTCTTCTCATCTCAAATTTAAATTATATGAAAAAAAAAAAATAAAAAAGGTTAAAGCACGAACGGATTTGATACATATCGTTGGCCTCAAGTAGCAAGGCCCTAATTCACATAATTGTAATATTACAGGAGAAGGTAAAAACATAATAGAAACTGTATATCTGTACATCTTAATTTTTTTATACAATTACTTGTAAAACCGTTATTTTTGAAAATATTGCACTAATTTTTTGTGACGAGGTGTATTTGTGTGATATGTTTTGATATCACTTAAAAAGTCAATTTCGAAAAAAATGCGGGTTAGGGCCTTTCTACCTGAGACCAACGATATATAAAATCGCTTTAAAATCATTTGTGCCAAATTTAATATTAAACACAAAACTGAAATTTTATATTAAAATTTAAATGAATTAATTTTAGTGGACTTAAAGTTTGGTGAATTTTTAACAAATAAAATGAGTTCTATATTCAAATATTTACCTCTACACGTAAATAAAAAACATAGTTGCAATATGATAGAATAACTATGTTATGTTCTCCACAAAATTTGGTTTAGTATCGTTACGGTAATATGATTACAGACTATTTAAATATTCAATGATTACTGTAATCGTTATATGATTGCCACAAACAAATTATGGTTGTAGTCATATTTTACATCAATTCCAAAATCATATACATAGAGAGTCATTATATGTTTGCCTTAACTATAAACTTGATTACGAATAATCATAAATATGTTGCTCTCAAAATATATTATAATCAATACTTAAGAGCAACATATGTACATACAGTTTATCATTTACAAAAAAATCTCTCTTGTAAGACAAAAAATATTTAATGAATTTACAATAATTCAAAATTAAAATTAAGCATAATACCTTTAATGTTACAACAACATTAATAAAACTGTTTACATTAAGTAATTAAAACAAATATTTAAACCTATATTATTATTTTTTTTGTAATAATATTTACAAAATAATGGTTTAAAAATATGTAAAATTATATTATGATTTTTGGGAACATATTGTTTCTATCAACACATATTGGTCGTAACGACGTCAGTACGACGTCTAATATCGATTCCGGCCGACCCATTTGAAGTCGTACCGACCACGCTACGACTCAAATTTAAACCATTTTGGGGAATAGGAAGCCTGTACTTTGCCGACCGCCACTTTCACGATCAACAGGGTACCAATAACGACCAGATAAATGGTACTTTCTTTTCATTTAGGTGACTGATTTTATTATAATATTACTTAAAAATTGGTCGGATAAGTTCCTCTTTTTATTTTCTTTTTACAAATCTATACAAAAATAAATGTGATTATTAAATATTTGAAAAATGCAGAACTACAAATCGTTAAAACGGCAACGCATCAAATTTTACCGATGAAAGTTTATGTTCTACTTCGAAAAATTACAACGCGCCATCAAAATCTTTATATTTTCAGAAAAATATTTTTTAATTATTTTTCAAAAACATTTTTTTTTTTCATTAGAAATATTTTTTTTAATATTATTTATGCTAAATTAAGTGAAAATTCACCATTCCTATTCATTCTGGCGCCTTAAATAATTTTATTTTTAATATTCATCATTAAATTTTTTTATCATGCAAAAATTTTTTTCATAAAATATGGCGGCTATATGGTGTGTATGATGATGTATTATCAACCGAACACATTTCAACCAAAACGAATAATAGTCGCTTTTTTTAAAAAATATGCGATCAAATATGTACATTATACGACATGCTAAATACTAACGCCTAAAAGTATGTTGCACATATTTCGTCGGAAAGATGACGGTCGTTCAGCGACCACAAATGACGTCGCTACGACGCTGCAAGGTGAATAAAAGCAACGAGTCATTATACGACAGCACTACAAAGTCGTAGCGTGGTTGGTAAATTTATTAAAAATCTAGCGACCAGAAACACATCAAAAGTGAAGTAAATCTGACCGAAATGACTGAAATTGGAAAGATTTCCTACTAAATCCAACCATTCAAGTCGTAAAAAAGTCAGACTGTGTTACTTGGGTATGGTTCTATGGATCATATAACTATCGTGCAGTAACATATGTGTATGTTGCTGCTAGATTAGTTATATTCACTTCAGCCATATTTCTTTCTTGCGTGTAGTGTAGTTTTACAATTTTATGTAAACATTGTAATAACACTATACGCTAGACGAAAAGACGCCCATATTTAATCTATTAGTAAAGCGTGTCGGTCAGATAATCAATTGTAATGGGCATTTTTTTGGAACTTACATACTAAGGTATACTTGTCTGTCAAAAGTTTTTTGGTTATCAAATTTTATTAAAAAAAAAATAGAATTTTTTTATTTTTTTTTCAACAAATACATAAAAATAATGATGTAATTATCGAACAGACTATTTATCTTTAACATGTAATTACGGCTCGATATTTCATTTCTAATCTTATCATCAATCGAAAACGAACCGGCAGACAAAGTAAAACAAAAACATGTTCAAAACAATTTGTTTAATTAGTTAATGTCTATAAAAAATGTAATCAATTTCTTTCAACTCTCTACAGATAAACTTTTAGTTTGTGATAGGCATAAATTTATAGTTTTTTTTTATCAATTAAAAGAGACAGTTTTACCTTAAACATTATTTTACAAAAAAAATAACAATAAAATTGTTAAAGCAATATTAAGTTTTTCTACGCAGCAAGTAAAATGAAAAGAAATTATGTTTTAAAAATAGTTCTTTTTCATTTAAAAATTGACTGTGATTCAGCTCTTTTTTGCAGATAAAAATTTTCTATCTTTTGCCAATAAATAATGAAAAAGAAAAAAGAACAAAAAAAAAGCGAAACAACATGTTGCACGATTTAAACAATTCAACACAACTAAATGAAATGTTAAAAGAAATCATTTTTTTAGTTGAATTTCTTTTTTTTTTTGTATTTTATTTTTGGCAAAGTGGAATGATTACAGTGTTTTTTGTATTTTCTTGTATAATTTTGTTTACACTCAACTGATAATGCTTTGGGTGCATGTGTACTTAGGGTTGTGATTGTGTGCATGTTTAAAATGTTTAAATGTATTGATCTTGTTTTACTAATGCTGTTGTTGTTTTCTTTCTGATCACAATACTGATATTAGAAAATGGAAACTAAGTTTATTTTAGGGCGGTTTTCACAACTTACCAATAGTAAATGTTAGAATGTTATCGGACATATAAAAAATTTTTGGTTATTATAAGTTTACTTTAAGCTTAAAGTTACCTAAGTAAGGATTGTCCAACCTTTAACTTTTAATGTAAGATTTGCTAAATTAAGATTATCTGTACTCGATAATAGTGTCAAACCTCCCACTTTGTATGTGAAAGGTTGTAGTATGTGGTAAACAGAAACTTATATTGCCATAATTGAAAATTATAAAATTTATTTTAAAAGAAAGTTGTGATAATGAAAAAAGTTGAAGGTCACTTTATTGTTCATTTTAGCGAAAGTTACTTTAAGTTATTACGCACTTTATAGACAGATTCTGATAACGCCTCTTAGAGCTTATAACTCCCGGTTTTTATAAAACATTACAAATATTCAGTTTAAAATTTCTAACGCAAAACATTAGGGGATTCGTTTAATCTGCAAACGCTTTTTATACCTCTTTAACTTTAACCACCATATTAATAACAAATTTTTAAGTTTACTGAAGGTTTATTGAATGGTTTTTGTATGAAAATTTCGTTCAATAAACCTTCAATAATTTAAAAATTATTTATGAATATGGGCGTTAATATAATATAATATAAAATGTTTAAGAGGCACAACAGGCATTTAGCAGATTAAACGAACACCCCTATTAATTTGTATACCCTTTGAAACAAAACTGTACAAAACATACATACATATTTAAGTAAAATTTTACATGTTAAGTTATTTTTACAATATTTTAAATATATTTTTAATATAATAGACTTTTCATCGCAACCAAATTATCTGTTCTCAAATAAACAACTTATTTCCTTTGCCTGATTAGTCGTAAGACTTTGAATCTACAAATAAACGTAGTTAATATCTTTAATTAACTTTTCAAAGATTTATACAGAAAAAATTATGTATTCGTTTATTTATTATTACATCACGCCTTTTTATATTTCCTATGAAACTACAACAAAGTATCATAATGTTAATAATGAGGCGAAAATATTAAAATTGCTAAAGTTTTCAATATTAATTCGCATTTTACTATTAAAGAAGCAAAAAAAAAATCGTTATAAAAAGTAACAATTTGTTTCAAAACAATTTACTCAATATCTGACGAATCTGATACACCCTTTACCAACATGTTGGTATTTAATAAGAAATTTGTTTAAATTGCGACGGTTAAAAATTGACAATACGCAAGTAACATGCTTACATACATTCAAAAGCTAAATTTGTTTATAAATATTTGTTTAAATATTTTTCAACTACTACATATATCTTTGCTATTTATTGATCTTTTGGAATAAAACTTTAAAACTAATTTTTGAATCACATTTTACACACTCATTAAGAAAAAAGTAACAAACAGTCCTTTTCTACCTTTATCTCATCCTTTTATTGGTCCACTTTATTGGTTCTGGGCTAATTGGAAGAATTTTTTTTAAATGACTTTGAAGGTATGTCATACATATGTACATTTGTAAAACAAAGAAGTTTATTTATTATCCTAGATCTGAAAATATTTGATTTTTATAAAAATAGGTTTGTAATAAAAGAAAAAACTAAAAACTTGTTTTAATCACCAAAATGATTTAATAATGGAAAAAATGTTTAAATTTGCACTTATCATCAAAATGATTAAAATATTAAAAATATTAAATATTAACTTAAAATATTAAAAACATAAAAACAGCGAATTTTTTTCAATTAACAAAATTTTAGGTTTTAATTAAAAAATTATTTTAAATAAAAATTACTTTAAACAAGTTGTTAATTGAATTAATCAAAATGTTAATTGAAAAAATATCGATATCATTGAAAATAAAATATTTGCGCTATCTATCGTTGCCTCGAAACAACGTCTCATTCAATTGGGTGGGTGGTGTGTACAGATCCTTGCCAAGTTAAGTGGTGTGTGTGGCCTTTTTTAAGACTTAAATTTTAATTTTTTTAATTTCTTCTTTCTTTGCCGTGATTTGAACCGGGGTACTTCGGTTTTAAAGTTCGACTCTCTAACAACTAGACCATGCAACCGACAAAAATATAAACAGCAAAATCAGTTTTTAATATTTTAAACTTTAACGGTAAAAAACCAATATTTTCAATAGGAGCTTAACTCAATTAAGACAGTTGATTGAATGAATTAATTATTTAATTCAAACTTATTTTTTCATTAAAGAACCTAATTAAAAAAATATATAAAAAAATAAAATTGTTGATTAAATAATTAATTGAATCAATTAAAACCGTAATTAAATTTAATTCTGAATTCTAATAACACCTTATTTGAAATGAAAAGTGCCCAATTTTTTTTCTGTGAACAGAGGCAGTTGTAATTTGTTTCCTATATCTTAGTGATATAAGAATATATTTTGCACTTTGTTTCGGGAATAGCTCCTGAAAAAAGGCAGATACTTTGGTACCAACTAAACCAATATTTTCCGAAAATATATTTTATACATTAAATAAACACGTAACAGTCTAACCTAAATTAGAGCGTAGAACGTTGCGTTGAATGGCGTTTAGTGTTTAAGCCGCAGTGACCTACCTAAATAAGAGCGAAAATTGTGTCATGAACAGTAATGTTAACTTAACTTTTAAACAAAACTTAACCAAATAAAAATGAAATAGTTAAAAAATCGCTAAATTTGAAGTGAAAATCGCTAGATTGATATAAAAATAGCT
>NDXZ01045106.1:0-29736 GCA_003055125.1 Paykullia maculata | reverse complement strand
TTAACACATGTGTGTGTGTGAAGGGTATAAAAATATATCTACTTATGTCTATGTAGTCTTGAGTACAAAATGAAATATATTTTAAAGTTTTTTTATTAAATGCTGGAAATGTTTAAAATTATTAATTTTTTTACTTAATTTTTAATTCTGTACAGTTTAACACATTTTTTTAAATTTTTTAATAAATATTTTTGTTAGAACAACAATAAAAAAATTTTCCTGTCATGAAATTTAACTTATATGCATTAACTTTAAGAAACGTTATAGTAAAAATAATATGCATATATTGTTTATTAATTTGTATACATTTTTTATTAGCTACAACGTAAAAAAAACAACGTAATTATGATTAAAATTGCGTTTTGGTTACTTTAGAAATTAAAAAAGGTTAAAAGGGCCCCAGAACTTGATTTGCCTAGGGGCCCCGAAATGCTAAATCCGGCCCTGTGTCATACACACAAATATAATAGAGTCTAAATATCTCGAAAATTTTTTTTGCTTGTATTTTGGACTCAGAATATATACTTTATGGGGTCGCTAATGAATATTGTAGAAATTACAAACGGAATGACAAACTTATATATACCCTTGCTACCTGTGGTGGAGAGTAAAAAAAGAAGCTAATTTTGTTGTTAAGTATTAGCTCCAAGTCTCGAAGGTCATATTGATTTAAATATTAAGAACAGATGTTTATTTTTTACGCTGCCGATACTATCTCTCATAATATAGGATTTAGTCTTAGTTGTATTTTTATTTATGTAACTGCTGCTACTTGAATTTAAGGGTATCATCGGCAATAGAAATTTAATAACTGCGTTATTTATTTTATCTTATTTATTTGTTGTTCTTTTTGGTTTCTAACTTTTAATAATATTATGTACTAAAATATAAAGATTGCAAGCAGAAAGTAGTATTTGTAAGATAATGACTTCGAGTTTTTAAAAAGCTTTTGTATAGACCTTTCAGTGTGTGTGTCGTTGCTTAAGCTACTTTTGGAAGTACTTTTTTAAAACACCAAAGAAAAAGAACAATGGAAGCAAGAAAAATAAACGCAAAAACAAAACAATATCTAGAAAACATAACATTATCATAACAGGTAATTTTCTTATTCTTTTGTCTTATTAACCAAAACTGAACCTGACTGTAACTTGCCATAGCCATAGTCATAGCAACCATCGCCAACGTAACCATTACCACCAGAGTTTACCTTATTGTTCCATACAAAACAAAACGACTCCTATCATAGGAGCTGACAAACGACTTTAGCCATTTAAATACAATAAAACCATTCGAATATAGAATAAAATACAAAATTTAACAAATACATAAATACTTACTTAGTCCATAAAGATACCAGATACGAGTGCTGGTATAGTTGAAGTTGAATGTATTGTATTAAAAGCTTACGAGGGCAAACTGTTAAACAAAACTAAAATAGTTTTGATTATATTTACAGTTTTTTTACAGCCACACTGATTAGCTGTCAAAGTTGAAGTCTGAAAAAGAACTTAAAGCAAGTGGATACTAGGAAGATACTCAGTTTTAGAAGGATAGACGTAAACCATAGGATAGATAAAGCCAAAGTAACACATTTTTTTTCTTTTCATATTCATCCCTTAATATTTTAAAATTTATTTTAAAGCAATAATTAAAAAATTTTAAATTATATAACTTTATGACTGGGTCGTATTTAAAATCGGCTCATGTTAAAAAAATTCCAAAAAGGTTTGTCTTGAAATTATAAATCACAAATCCATAAAACGTTAAGGTTCACGCAAGGTGCTAATTGAATGCATTGAAATAAATATATCAACTGGTACCTTTGGTTGTTACAGTTTGTACAGATATCAATAAGCCACTTCTACACAACATATTGTGCATTTAAAACACAACTTGAAAAATTCGTTTGAGTGGAAAAACAGTGTAAAAGGTTATCAATTTACATACTACATTAAATTTTATTTTTATAGTAGTATAAATTACCTTTACAACTTCTTATACATTAATATTTTATTGCCACTCCTATTTCTAAGACTTTAAAAAGATGTTAATTAGATTAATGAAATAAAAAAATTTAATGGCTTTTATATTCTTTAGTTGTTATATTTAAAGGTTAAAATGACACTTAAATTACGTTTTAATACATTGTACTGTATATATTGTTAAATTGGAGACCTCATTGTATGTTAATAAAATTTTGACAGGAAACTTCAATAGGAATTACTATATTTCTTTTTAAATATAAATTTCTATACCTTGGACTGTTATTAGGTGAAATGATTTTTGCGAACAGGTTTCCACCAAACTTACCTTAAATACGGTAAGTTTGGTAGAACAGGAAGCTACAGAAAGAGGAACTAGATGCAACTAATTGGGGTTCGCTACATTCCGTCCCTTTGAGAGACAGGAAGATTATAGAGAATAGGAATTTAAAATATATAATTAAGGGATTAACAAGCCACTCATATGTTATATGTCCTAAAAATTTAAAATGGTTTAAGTTACTTTTCATACTAAAAGTGTCCTAAAATAATATGACTTTGACTGCTTTGTTTATTGTGCTGTCGTAAACTATCCTTAGCCAAACAGAAAAAGCAATAACAAAAAACCATTTAAAATTTTTAGGACATAAGACAATATGATATCATAAGTTGCTTGTGAATACCCCAAATATTAAAGTAATTTGGTTGGCAACAGCAGTTCTGGTCTTGATCAGTGAACTAACCTCTATCTGTGAACAAGTATGTTGGGTTGGCGTAATTTATCGCAGGTATATCTAACAGACTATCAAAATTATAAAATGAAAAATGCCTGACCCGGCCATAGGCCAAAAGCAATGCGTACAGAAGCATAGGAGGCGATAAATGATCTCCTTCTCCGCATCCAATAACTTCGCAAAATACGTTAAAAGGTAGTCTCATCCTATTAACGTGATTGCCAAATCAACAGTGACCGTTTGCTTAAGCAAAATATGCATAGGGCACAGCGGGTCGACCATCTGTTACAATACTATGTCTACAGGCAGAGAGAGAAATGCCACAATAAGGATTAATTGCTAAGCTTCTCATACCTTCTGGCAAATTGGTTAGCAGTCTCCATTCTTGGCCCCGTGTCCCTGCACCCAAATAAGATTGGTGCTTAAATACGTAGCCATAAAATTCAAGAATGTCAAACATTTACGGACATGTTGTGTTGTCGAGTAGATATCAGTCACAGATCTAATGGCTGCTGGCTATCGGTGAAGTTTCTGATATTTCTACAAAATACCCCGTAGTGCCGCTGGCATTCCGATTTTTATTTACTGTATTTGTCAGATAGCATCAATAGTATACGGACTCCTCTTTTTAGACCCGTCTGTATATAGCAGGTACCTCCTTCTGCTCCCGTTTCAAATTTGTAGGCAAATAATGATTTTAAATAAGATTCTACTACATCAATCTAAACAACATCTGTTAATACATCTGCAGTAACTTCAAGCAATCATTGTGTTTTTATATCAGTTTATATATGTATATACAAGGAGGCTCAAAATAAATACTTCTATTGTAAGATAAAAAAACTTCGAATGTCAGTTTATTTATGACAATTGTAAAGTAAACATAATTTGAAATTAAAATGTTATACTCCTAAAGAACGCGCAATGATTGCGTCTATTTTTAATAATTTTTTATAGCGTAAATTTTGTCCTCAACGCCCCCTGTTTACTTCTGGGGCAATTAGGATTTCAGACACCTTTTATGTCATATATGATTACAAGAAGATTTGTCTCAATAATTTAAGTGATTACGGCAAATGAGAAATATGCTGCTTTAGGTTATGGCCATCATATATTTTAAGAGCTATATATTTATGATCACTCATAATCAGGTAAATGAATAAGACCATGCTATCACTACCATATTTTTCCTTTCGTCTGGCAACACTGATAAGAGTGATTAACTGTAAATGTTCCCAGTATACTCAATACAAACACACAATAACTGCACTTAAAAGACTTACAAAATATATCTTATTAATATTACAACGATTTTTTTGACGTTACTAAATAGACATTAAATTAATGAGAAATGTTGCATTTCTTAAGGTTAAATATTTAACATGAAAACAAAATCTGGGTAAATTTAAAATATTAATTGTATAAAAACATATGAAAATATATTCTCAATTTGAAAATATTGGAGTTGAATGGTTACTTAAATAATTTAAGGTGTACATTTTTTTTTTAATACTACTCTTATATCAAGAAAGATTATGAAGTAAAAAAATGCAGCAAAAAATTTCTTATGAGGTAATAAATGAATAATGGATTGAAAATTATTAATTGTCTTTATAAATTTTTACAAAATCTAGTATGTAATTATTTCAATACTTTTAATATACTTTTAAGATTGCTTTACTTTGTGGAAGCTTGTACCAGTACGTCTGTAAATCTGTTTAACTTTTGGAGCCTGCTCAGCACTTGTTGTTCTAACCGTTTTTAATGTTGTTTTTTTATAAGTGACTGTGGTTTCTTGGTTTTTGTTTTCTTTCCACACTTTTGTGGCAATATACAATACAACAACAAAGAAAATAAAAAACACCGAAACGAACGTACATTTAACATACATACACATACTCTTCTTATCTACGCACCTTATTTTCTTAGATTATTATTTTGTATTCTATTAACTATTATTATTATTTTCTTTAAACTATTTCCTTTTCTCTAGCTGTCATTACTTTAATGGCTATAAAGGCGAAAGAGGGTAGATGTGCAGAAAAATAAAGCAAAATAACAACAACAACATAATAGTAGTGGAAAATTACAGATTTGTTAACACGATTTGAAAGGAAGAGCTATTAACAATTTTAATAGATGGAGAAAGGTTGGGGAAATTAAATTGGTGGGTTGAACGCTTTTTATTGTATTAAAATATAATTCATAAATTTAATGCATTTCTAACATACATACATACATAAATAACGTATTAAATAGTAACAGACTTTGGTTTTTTCCCCGTTTTTTATGACTATTTTGTTTTTCTGTCTGTTTTCTTTTAAATTTAACTTATAATCACACTCACGAGGCAATCAATACATATTAAGTTGGGTTTGGTTGGCTTTCGATTTTAGTTTGGCAACTGGTCAAGTTTTTAGTACGAAAATATACTTCATTATAGTGTCGTAAAATAAATCTGTGCATCACGCCATGGTTACGCTGTTAATAACTTCACTCAATTTGAGGTTATTTAATAGATAATATTTATGATTCAAAATATTATCAAATAAAATATTAATATCTATGTATTATACAAGTTATGGGGATATATGTACATACATACATACCCAGCAAAAACTTTCATTGGTTTGTAAAGAGTTACAATGATAAAAATACAGTAGTTGCACTACTTAACTTTTTGGTATTTTTACCCATTACTTTAACACGGCGATGTCATTGGAAGCAAGTACTTACATTGTTCGCTTACAATAGGTTCATTCCCCCCTCGCTTATAAATAGGAATTTTGTGAAGTCATTACTTTAATGTCATTAAGTAACTACTTAGATTTATAATCAGGAAATGAAAAGTCATCACTTTTAAAATGTAACATAAATAATTGCTTTAAATAAGTAAAATATTTAATTGATTGTATGGGCTTACAGAACCCATTATCAATAATGTATTATATTTGGCTTCCTAAGCACAAAATTAAGGTTTATTACATTTGCACGTTACGTTTTAGAGAAACACTTCAAAATTGGTTTAAAACCGCCATAATATTCATAATATTCATAATTACTTTTACTTAGAGTATGTTAACCCAAATGAGAATCATAAGAGTTAATTTAAGTGGCTCCTAACATTTTTTTTCAGCTAAAGTGTATGCAACTTTTAATTCGTTTTAGGTATCTGACAAATTAATAATTACGTTTCACAATATAATCTTTTTATTAGAAAACTACTTCTAAGTAATACAGACGGTATGCTATACTCATTGAAAAGTATGTTATTAAGTTAGAGCAATTCATTACCCATTATACATATATACTTACATACACAACATACCAAATGACTTGAGAAAAATATTATAATAAGCTTACCAAAATAAGCCTTAAGCTTGAAAAACGCTTAATAATTTGTTGAAAAACAGTTTGTTGTAACAATTGTAGAAAAATTAAAACGAAACCCTTGTGAAAATATTATATGTTCAAGATTACTAAAAGTTTATTCATATAATTGTAGAATAAGCTTGCGAAAGTAATAATGTACTAACTTTAGCATTCTGTCGCTATTAAATTTGGGGCTTCGGAAGCCATCGCTATTTAAAGTCAGCATTCGCGTTCTTTTGGGGTTTTTCGACTATTAATGTGACTTTTTTAACATTTTCTCCAAAGAGGAAATATATGTCAAAAAAGTCCTACATTAACTAATAACACTATGCAACATTGAAAAAAACGCAAGAACGTGACAGTATAGATTTGATTATCTTAGCAAAGGGTAGTAAAACCTTATACTCAGTTTGGCCAGAGTGGTGACCATTTTTTTATGGGCTCTTCAAAAAAAGGTGTCCTCAGTTTTTGTCTAATTAGATCAAAGTTGGAGATACGGCTAAACTATATTTGGCAATAACGTAGCTAACAGTTCGATAAACAAGCAAAATTAATATTTTAGTTACAAAAATTTTTTTCCTGCACTTTTTTGAAAAAATAAAGAAAAAGTTTATTCTTTTTTTTTTACTTTTTTTAGCATAACTTTTGGGGTATCCAAATTTTTCAGATTTAATATTTGGCAAAATTGTACTTTTCATTTATTGCATAGTGTCATATATAGCTTAAGGAAGGGATTTCTATACTTCCATACATATAAACATACATACATACATGCATATGTATAGAAATTTATAAGCAGATACATTTCATTTTATGTAAATAAAGACCCCTATAATTATAATTTATTCTTAAATTTATTAAACAAATTTTTTTTTTAGTTTTATACAAGCCTTCTGTAAACTCAAAAAAAAAAGGTTTTTTAATATTAAAAAAAATCTTTAATAAAATTTCTAAATATAGCAACGATTTTAAAAATAAAAAATTTTTAATGTCAAAATGAAAATATATGACTAAAAGATCGTTTAACTTTTTTTTTTCGTAGATCTGCGCTTGGTAGTGCACAAGTAACTATATAGAGCTTTATGCAATGCAAAGTAAAAATTAAAAATGTTAATAAATAAAATGTAAGGTTTTGTTATTGTGATTAATAGATTCAAAGACGTATTTATAGTTCACAAATTTATATTTTGTATTTTCTATGTGGTTCTTTATATGTAAAATAGTTAATTTGGCTCTAGGTTACTGATCACCGTAGATAAACGCATAAATAATATGTAAATATTTTTTGTATTAAAAACAACGTAGGTGTTGGTGCATCACCTACATACATAATATGTATGTATGTATAATATAATATATTATACATTTTCAATCTTTAAGACCAAACACACTTCTATCTATCTATACAAATTTGAATCTGCATACATATGTATATTAGGGTTGGGCAAAAAATATCGATATATCAATATATCGATATTTTTTAAATATCAATCGATATATATCGTCGATATTTTACTTTTGTGTTATTCATTTGTAAAAAAAATCTTCTCGTCACAGTCTTTATCAAACAGACTGTTCTAATGCTTGCATTGACAGTTACGGCGCGTTAATTTTGATCCCAATAAAGGTATTTGCAAGTCTATTGCAACAAGATTTTATTCACATCCGTAACTCCCAATTGTAAAAATATTTCCATTTCATGGTTTTGTTTTCAACGTATTTTTAACAAAGCATTAACAATGTGAAGTTGTGGGTGTCTAGCATTTCACGCCTGTTTTTTCTCTAGTCGCCATAGGATATTAAGTCAGGCTTTCTCGGTGTCTTCGAAAAGAGTTACTTTAGCAGTGAATCTGTCAGTTCCCGATACTAGAAGCTGTTTAACAGGTAAACATATCAAACAGAGGGTGACTCTTATGTCAGTATCTGATAACTACTGGTTCAATTATATTTTTGCAGCGCCTTACTTCATTGTTTACAACACAACATAGTTTTCTGTATTAATTGCTTTTTTTTAACCGTTAAACATCAATAAAAAATAACTTTTTTTATATCAGGTTTGTTTTTCCTATATTTTATGAATTTACGAAAAATATTTACCGGCAACGATATCGCAAAAAATATCGATATTTTTTTTTTTTTACATTTGCCCATCTTTAATGTATATGCATAATGTATATTCACAGAAATTTGTTTGCACTCTTGTTTTAACATAAAATCATATTAGAAACTGGTTATATTTACATACATACATACGTACATACATATATGATGTTTGTAGTTTCGATGATAAATACATACATATATATCTGTTATTTGGTACACGTGCGTTATTTATTATTTAAATCTACAAATACGATATGGATGTGATGAAATACAACACAACATACATATAAGAGCCATGAAATCAAACTTTAGTTATAAATTTAAAAAGTTATTAGTTTATACATACATACATATGCATATATTATAAATTTAAAGATGTACAATTTATTAGATTGCACACTTAAGGACTTAAATGTGATAAAATCAATACATTAACACAAACATTTCCATACAAATACACACTTTATTTGCACATAATTAAGGTAAACTTTGTTCCCATGTTTTATGTTAATAACATTATAAGTTTAAAATTTTCATTGCAATTTATAAAATTACACAGAAGATCGGCTCGAAAAAAAAATTATTGCAAACTAAAAATGAAGATTGATTGAGAAGAATTTTTGTCTTAAGGGTGTTTGGAAATTTGAGCAAATCTAATCTAAAAGTTTGGCACTATTTGTGCAGTATTTGATTTAAAAATTTTGATAGCAGACAGTTCAGGGTTTTTTAAAATTAATTTTCTAAAAGCTTAGTTAATTAGTTTTAATGTTTAACAGTATTAAAGACATAATAAAAATTTTAGTTCTACAATATTCAAATTTCGTACACGTTGTCGGAAAGATGCATCGATTAAGGATGCTATTCACACTGACCATCCTTTGAATAATAAAATCAAAACGGCATTTTAGACTGCTGGTAAAAGACCAGAAACATTAATTTAGAGTGGTGAAAGATAATAGCAAATTTAAAGAAGTTCTTTACAACATACATAAACTCACAATATATCTGCATCCACATAATTTCAAAGTTAAACTTAAGCCTAATACCCACTTATAGCAAAGAGATTTTGTTTAAATACATAACTAGTGGTATCATTTTTCTCGACAAAAAATCCATGCTTGGCAGATTATTTGGTATCGTTAATCATTAAACTTTCTACGTTTGGGGTTCAGAGGACTCTTATATGATTGTTTCTCAACAAATATTTTTGTTTGTGTGTTTTTGTTTACTACAACCAACAATAATGAAATTCGCAATCGAAACTCCATAAAATTCTGGGCGTTTGTTCTTCTAATGAGTTATTTTATTTCGTTCGACTCTTGTCAGAAAATAACTTCTTTAAAATTTTTCTTTGATTCAATATTTGTTATCCTTATAAGAAGCATTAAGTCCATCTGAGCCCTGTTTGGTTTTTGCGTGCGATCGTGTGAAGATCTCTATGAATGTTCTTGCTGAATTCATTCGGTGTGCAGTTGCTTTATAATTTAATGGTTATCTTTCTAGACAGGGAGACTATACTATGGGTTGGTATGTGGTCTTTCTCAACTCGCATGCTAATGCCAGAAGCCTACACCGCCAACTCTTGGACCTGCCAGGCTTTAAAAGTCAGAGGTCACCTCCTCGTACTAAAGCTCCAGAAACGTTGGCCGAAGATTCTCTGTGGGACATAAAGGAGAGAACTTTACGACAGCTCTTATGGGGAGTGTTGTACCATATTTTTTGTTTGTAAAGATTTTGCCACAGTTCAGTTTTATTTTAAAAATTGTTGGTTGTCTAAATCTTTCGAAAGGTTTTCCAATAGGTTTATTTTGGGTGATTAGCTTGGCCACTTCATTAAACTACTAACTTATACCCAAGCAACATAGTCTGACTTTTTCACGACTTTAATGGTCGGATTAAGGTTAGATATAAACCACTTTTGATGTGTTTCTGAACCGCGTAGCGAGGTCGTACAATGACTACTAGCCTTAAGTTTGCTTGTGACGTCATAGCGACGTCCTTTGTGGTCGCCAAACGACCGTCATCTTTCCAATGAAATATGTGCAACATTCTTTTAGGCGCTAAAATTGGTAAGTCGTATAATGTACAATTTTGCTTGCCACAATAACGAAATGAAATGACGTGTATTTAACAACAATTTTGTTTTGCAATTTAAAACGCTGTAATGAATGGGAATGGTATATTTTATCCTAAATTTGCATGAGTAATATAAAGAAACTATTTTTGGTAAAATAAATGTCTGGAAAAAAAATTTAAAATTAACTAATAAAATATTTTTCTGAACATATAAAATTTTTGATGGCGCGGTTTATTTTATTATTTATTAGATACAATTATTTTATTATTTATTTATATTTAGCCGACAAAAATTATAATAAAATCAGTCACCTAAATGGAAAGAAAATACCATATCATTCCTCTGGTCGTTATTGGTACACTGTTGGTCGTAAAAGTGGCGGTCGGCAAAGTACAGGATTCCTATTCCCCAAAATGGTTCAAATTTGAGTCGTAGCGTGGTCGGCATGACGTCAAATGCTTCGGTCGGAATCGAATTTAGACGTTATACCGACTTCAGTACGACTAATCTGTGTTGCTTGGAAATGAGTGCTTTTAGCTCACCATAGTTGCATATTTTTTTTAGCAAAAGGTAATAAAACCTTGTAGGGCCTATTCCATACCAATAAAAATAAGCCCAAAAAAATGGTATTACAGCCTCCATGTTTTTTTGTTTTTGTTGTCTGACGCTGCTTGAATTTTTTTGGTTTTATCACTTCAGAGAATAATAAGTCATTATTTTCTTCTGTTTAGCCCGCACTATGACTTTTGCCAATTAGCAAACTCTTTTCTCTCTCTTGGTTTTCATAAATATTTCTCATTGAAATTTCGTTGCGGATTTAGGCCGCAAAATCTATAGAGGACTTAAAATGGTCACCGGTTAACGCATTATACTTCTTTCAGTGGAAATTTACAACAAAATGTTATGATCGTCTAGTACTAGGTCTAAAATATTTATAAGTAAAACCCGTTACTATCTAAAAAAAACAATGTTAATTATCGAAACAAAGTAACGTTGCTTTCAAATTAATTAATTTTTAGAAAATATTGAAATATTTCGAACAAATAAAGGGGGGTACCTATTTTAATGACTACACTTTATATATGTATGTATATTCATATCAAATAACCTTCGAAAATTTATGGACATAATAAGGATATACATATATATATATATGTATATATGTTTTAGTAAGTAGTTATAGTCGTATTTCTATCAATATAGAATTAAATTACATGAAAATAGTTTATTTGCATGTAGTATAGGGTGTTTTTTTTTTGAGCAAACAACTTTATATTGCAATAAAACACAAAAAACAACTTCATTACTTTATATTAAATTTATTTTATTGTAAAAAAATATCATATTTTGCAAAACTATGATTCCACTAGAGATAACTCTTTCGATTATTATAATTAGAATTATCGCCAGTCGTATGGTTTAATTGTGATTGTTAAGGTTTATGGATGTTGTTACAGATTTTCGTAATAAATGTTTTATATATAGTTAGAATCAAGCGATTACGATTCCTATTTTAGAAATTTGTTGGCCACAAAAAGAACATTCAAAACATTTAATTGGCAAACTATTCCGTTGCCGTAACAAATCTGTTGTTCTGTTTAGTTGTTTCAGGAATATCGGTCTAAACAGGGAAAATAATCTAAAAGGGGTTAATTTGGTTAAAAATTTCATTTAATAGAACACGAAACGTCATGGCTTGTGGCAGTGTAAAATTTACCCAAAGGCGTGCTTTTTCACTAAACAAAAGTTCAAGTAAAATTGTGGATCAAATACATTGTTTTTTCGTTTTCTTTGCAAATTGAAAAAAAAACTAGCTCTGGTCTATTCGTCGTAAATTACCAAAACAAACTTTCAGTAGCTGTCAAACCGCTTGTTACATAAAGCAAAGTTGCGAGTTTGAATTTCTTTAGCTCTTTAAACAAAACACCCGATACAACTGCTTATGAACACAACATTATCATTATCTATAAACGGCAGACCAGCCCTCCCTTACTATTAAGCCTCCAACATTATTTTATGCATTAGTTTTTGTTTGTGTATTCAATTTATACGCAAAATAATAATAACAAATGACAAAGAATCGTTTTAGAATACATAATTTTGTAACACTAGCAATTCATTTGTTTTGTTTTTGTTTGTTTGTTATTTTTCTAACAATAATTTGGGACAAAAAATATTCTTATTTCAATTATATCGAAGTATACTACATTTTGTCTGCCACATATACATATGAACATACATACATACATGTAATCAATAGACAAACAATAGAAAATTCATACAGAAATAAATTTATGAAGTCATCAATGTGTCAAAATATTACGCAGGAAAACACAGTAAAAACTTAAGACCTAAAATATCTACATATTTACACGCAAAGAAAAAACATGATTGTGGTGACCATAATCTAAGGGCATATATTAGATTATATGATTGTAGCTAAACTATATAATGATCGGTTTTAATCATAACAAGTTTAATTAAAAAGCTTTTCTTTAACCATATAATGACCATTACTGTTATTTTCCATGATCAGAATATGATTCTCTCCAAGCATAGTTTAGTCCCATATGATCATAATATGACTCCACCTCATCATAATATGACTCCACCTCATCATAATATGATCCCACATAGCTATAAATTTATTTCGTATAACCATTATATGATTCCACCCAACCATAGTATAATCCCGTATGATCATATATGTACATACATATGTAAAAACACTTTTTAAATATTTATTTAATATAAATTTAAATATAATGTTATTCTTGCGAAAAAATCATGGTAATTTGCTTGCGGTATAAACATTTTTCGTAGAGAAAATACAACGGTTGTCATGATCATGTTTCAACCATAATTTTTCTTTGCGTGTACGTATGTATGTACATACATAGTACATAAGTACATATGTATGTAGTAAACATATTTCTAAAAATTACAAAAGTTTGTTACATAAAATAATACCCAACTATTATATATGTATGTATAATTAGAATTCAAAAAATTTACTTAATCAATTACTAGCAAAATCTTAACGTTCTTAAATAAAACTCTTACTCTTTAACCTGGTATTTTGTTCAATATTTCACATGAAGTTGTATCAAAATATATATGGGTAAATCCCAGAAACAGTCTACCAAGCAAAAAATGTTCAAATTATTCGAACTCAATTTTTTTTTTCAATTAAATATTAGACTAGATGTTTAATTTTATAAATAAAAAAAAACAATTTATTTTGATAACAATTAATACAAAAATTATTACCTCAGGTCTCTTAAGATCATACAAGAAATTAAAATTTTTTTATGTGATCATATCATTACTTTGGTGTTAATATAGATGGTCTGATCAAAGGCCATATTTTTATTCATTTAATTCTTTACGGAACACGATTACAGAATGAATTTAAAACTTTCATTCACTTTCACTGTAATAATTTTGATCAACGTACATACAACAAACATATTATAATAATAATATCATTTGTGATCATATCAAAATGACCAACCCTATTTTGCAGGTAGTAAATCTTAGTAAATTTATATATGATTCTAGGGAACATCTACAGTTAGCACTTCACTTCTATTTAAATAATTGACTAATATGTTGGCCCATAAAAAGAAAGCTAAGACCAAAGGCTATAAATTTTGTTTATTTTAACACATGTTTCAACCTTTAATTTGCAATCGACAAATTTCACAGTCTTAGGCGGTTTTCACAACTTACCAGTAGTAAAAGCTAGAATGTTTGGTTTTTTGGTATCATGGCTTTACTTTAAGCTGAAAGTCACCTTTATGCTAAAGTTAGGATTGTGCGACCTTTAACTTTTAACGTACGATTTGCTGCATTTTGGTTATCATTACTAGATGAAGGTGCTACTTTTTCTTTTTCAATTATTCATACCTGCCACTTCGAATGTAAAAGGTTGTAGTCTGTGTCCATAAAATTTATTTTAAATAAAAGTTGTGATAATAAAATGAAACTTTTTTGCAAAAGTCACTATTAGTAATCACGCAATTTATAGACAGATCATGAAACGACCGTTAGGAAAATATATTTTATACCCACAAAGTAGATCTACATATCGTTGGTCTCAGGTAGAAAGTCCCTAAATCGAACTTTTTCGAAATTGATTTTTTTAGTGATATCAATGCATTTCACACAAATACACCTCGTCACAAAAAATTAATGCAATATTTTTAAAACAAAGGTTTTACAAGCAATTGTATAAAAAAGTGAACATGTTGATATATACAGTTTCTATTATGTTTTTACCTTCTTCTGTAGTATTGCAATTATGTGAGTTAGGGCCTTTCTACCCGAGGCCGACGATATGTAATTTAATTAGTAGTAATTTTATCACAAACTCACTCACTTAACCACTGTGCGTATACGCAATATACAATTAAAAGGTACAGAGGTACGTATTAAAATATATGAATTTGTACAAAAATATTGATTTTTTAATATTTAAAGAATTTTTTCTCAAAAAAGTATCCGAATAACTCTAAAAGACATTGTAATCTAAAAGGAACACATGTAAGCTATTAAAAAAAATAAAACATAAGATAAATGTTGGCCAGTTTTAGATAAATGGAATTTTGTATTTCACTATAAATTCAAAAAGAGTTCTGAAATTTTGAAAATGTCGAAGCTCTCTTCTGCTTCCGTTTATTTACAACAGCTAATGTATTCCAAAAAAAAAAAACATAATAAATTTACCAATATTTAGCCACGCCTAGTTTACACACTTTTCGATCTAATCAAAAAATATAAGACAACAGATCCTGTATGACAAAGATCCCACATACCTTTTCCTGTTCCGGGGCAGTTAGTATTAGATGCCTCAAATATAGATTAAAAATAGATTAATAATGTTTTTTAAATTTTTTCAAAAATTATATAAGAAATTTAAAAAAACTCTCATTATTTGAAAACTTCTAAGTAATGCAGACGATATGAAGCTCTGAAAAGTATCTTGTTAAGTAAGAGCAGAGTATTTTCTGGGTAACTGATAAATTGGACTCTAAAGAAATTGAATGAGTTCTATAGGCCATTTACTAAAAACATTTTCTTACAATTTGTAATCGACAGTCAATTAATTATTTCCATAATAAAAAAAATAAAGTCGAAATTATGTAGCGAACGTAATTATCACAATCGCACGTGATCTACAAGTAATATTCGAATATATTTAAACAATATAAATTTAAAAAAAAAATGCCAAACTTTAATTTCGTTTTCAAACAGAATTTTTTATTTCCATTTAACAAAATAAATAATTAAACTCACATTAGAATTCGACATAGAACTCTGAACAAACGACAAGTAACCAAAAACATACAATACATGCACATACTGATAATTTTTTAAATCAACAATTACATACGAGTTACAAATGGCCATTTAACCAACAAACAAACATACACACATGTTCTTTATTTAAATATTATTAAGTTTTTATTTTTTTGTAAATTATTTTTAACATGACGAGATAGAAAACAAGTAAGAGCGCTATATTCGGCTGTGCCGAATCTTATATACCCCTGACTACGTATATTTATTTATGTATGTATGTGTGTATATGTATGTAAGTATGTATTTACATGTCCATAAAGTATTTAATCATTAGAAAAGGTGTTTTTTTTTATGATAATAATATCTTTGCTGATTCTGGGTCAATAATTAAATTTTTTTTAAATTTCTCAAAAAGGCATGTCTTACACACAAATATAATAATTTTTGTGTAAAAAAAACCAAAAAACCCTTTTTTTTTGCTTATATCACGTTGATTTTTTTTTTTTGCTTATACCTCGAAAATTCTTGTTCAGTTGAAATTCTCCAAAACGCATGTCTTACACGCAAATATATTTTTTGAGTAAAAAAAAATAAAAAAATTGTAGATTTTTGGTTTATATCTCGATCAGTTATTAAGCTATTTTACTGGATTTCAATCTTATCTCATCTCTCATCTGATGGTTTGATACCACTAACGCTTCCGTATGCATCGGGGGCCTGAGAAAACTTGATTTCAACAGACAGACAGATACACAGACGGACTTCCCTATTTATAAGGAGTCAGAATCTTTATACTTTATGGGGTCGCAAATGAATATTGTAGAAATTACAAACGGAATGAAAAACCTATATATACCCTTGTTACCTCTGGTGAAGGGTATAAAAACGGGCACAGTCGTACATGAACTTTAAGAAAAGAGTACAGATGCTCATATAGTCAATAAACAGACAGACCCATAAAATTTAAAAGTAAAAGTTATGAAAACTGCGCAATTTGTTAAATTGACTTTTTCAATTATAGAAATAAAACATTAAACACAAAATAATATTAAATAAATACTGTAAAAACAAATTTGTACAAAATGTGCTAATAAAAAATTAAAATATGCAGATAAAACTATTGTACTGTGGTCTTTACTTAGGTAAATTAGGAACGATTTAGCAAAAGTTATTAATTATTTCAATTTAGCATTATTTGTAAACACACATGACTAATGTTAACTAAGCCATTTGATATCAAATGGGTTTCTGGTTTAACCCTGAATTTAATTTGAGATTGATTTGGAAAAAAAATTGACATTTTTTAAATCAATAAAAAAATCATTTTTCAAATTCATCAAATTAATATTTGTATTTGTTCGATATGGTGTTCCTGTTTATGTAAAAATAGATAAAACTTACAAAGCTTAAGCTGCTGTCTGAATAATAATTAGCCAATGGCTTTTGGAAGCTTGAGTAATGGTAAACAAAGAGCTGTGAAAAAAATATCATTGGCTAAACTATTGTCATTATTTAAATTATGTACGTGAATTTGGAAACAAAAGTTTGGAAAAAGTTTAAGCAATAAAGGTGGAATATTCAGAAATATTTTGTGGTGATTTTATATTGCTGTTTTAAATCTTGACATTATTTGATTTCTAAGCGTTATGTGCAAGATAGGACTAGTTTAAAGTCGATTACTGCAACATTCGCCTTTACATCAAACTTATTTATTATTTTAAAATCACTATTTAATTTAATTAAGCGAAGTTGTACAACCGTCCGTCTGTCTGTCCATGTACGCGTTGTACTTAAAGTTCAGGTCATGCATAAACACAAGGGCGAACCCTGTTGTATTTTGTTATAATGATCGGACAAAGAAATATGGAAATAATCATCTTAAAGACTAAGTGATGGCTTTCTATAATTATACTTATTCTTAGTTACAGATTTAATAATAAGGTAATAAATGTAAACCTTGTACTTTTTAACTACACTTTAATCGTTTAATAGTTATGTAATAATATCAAAGAAAATGTCTCCTAACTCGAATAAAAATTTGTGATTAACATCAATAGTTCATGTTTTAAGCGATCAACAATAATAATTGAAGAAATTTGCTCAGTTTTAAAATACTCAGATGCAAAAATGGCACGTTTCTTATTATATTTTCACACTTTTGAACAATAAAATAAAACTATTATAGGTATATATATATATTTTTGAAATATGTATGTATGTATGTATGTACATAATACATACTTGCCTTAAGTGGTCTGGCGTTTTTATATTAAACTTATCTGTCTGTTTGTTTGTTTGTATGTCTATGCATCTTCTGACTAGGTAATTAGTATGAGTACTAACGGGACGAGTTTTCGGAGCAGTTAGTTATCAGCGAATGGCTTGTTTTTGCTTTTTTTTATTGTAAATACTGTTTTATTTGAGTAGTAGAATAATTTTTAAATTATATTTTGTATTTACATATACATACATATGTACATTTTGACAGAGAGTTTTGATAATCATTAAAACTTTGAAAATTCTTTACGTATCGAATCGAGATTTGGCAATACATATATTATTTTCCAATTGAATAAACTACTATTAAAATATTTGCAGTTGTTACCAACTAGGTGATTGATAGTTTTTTTTATGAATTTAAATTGCACACAAGAACAGCTTATTAAATAGCTCAAAATACGCTTTTACACTTACACTTACTCATCGCGTAACAATGACCCTATATCTTGTTGTTGATCCCTTTCCAAAGGCACCAGATTACTGATTATCATAAAATGTCGTAATAAAATTTTTTTACAGAAAGCCTTTAAATATTTTTTTTTCAACGAGCTTCTATGTGTACCTAAACAGTTTTTAAGCAAATTATCTTTTCATTAATGTAAATACAATTTGCGTTAGGGCATAACATATGTAAATGGCTAGAGGCTTTAAAAATTTTTAGTTTATTGTTAATTAAATTTTTGTCCACATTATATTTCTAAGCAAACAATAAATAGTTCACACATATGTTCAAAAATTATCATTAATTTGTATATAATAATCTCGCATAAATTGGTATAAAAAAAAAAAATAATAAAACCAAACAGTCGCACAACAAATGTCCGTCGGTCTAGCAGCTAACTACTGGTCTTATCAGTCTACTACAGAGAGTATCATTATCTGTTGCTATAAAAATAAACTATAAGTATGAATATTTTGTTCTACAACAGCAAACAACTTTACAACACAAACGACAAGAACAACAAATATTTGCACTATAGAAATATAACATCTACATACATACATACATATATGTATATTTATTTATTACTTAAAGCAGTTGCTTAATTAACGACTACTTAATGTAAGTCTTTACATATGCTCGCATACATATACATACATACAATACATGTACACATACATATAAATATTTGTATATAAATATTTGTACCCACGCTCACAATAAAAGACAACAGTATTGCCATTCGCTTTAAAAATATACGAAAGAAATAAATTTAATCCCTTTAATTAATTAGTAAGAACTTTTTCAAATAGAGCTGTTACTCCAAATCTAATTGGATACTTGTTACAAACGACATGCAGAGAGAATGAGACTGTCATTTAACGACTTTTGTAGGAGTTGTCAGGATGCGGAAGAAAAGGAGACTGTACACCACCTTCTCTGCATCTGCCCTGCACTGGAGGGTGTCCGAGAGGCACACTTTGGAGCACGAAGACTACACAGTCTGTCGGATATTGCCGAGATGGATCTTGCGAACCTTGCCTCCTTTATCAGAGACTGCGGATGGTTCAACGACCACGACGGAATGACCGCTGCTACCGTTAGCTAGCCAGACGACTTGAGTCTTACTACCACTCTAACCTTTCTCTTTTTCTTTTCTCTTCTGTCTCTCTCTCTCTCTCTCTCTTTACAGGTAACACAAAGGGACCGAACGTATCGGACCCAAGTGGGCTGAACCTTCCCATCTTTCACAGCTGCCTGTTCAACCTAACCTAACCTAAGTGTTACTTAAATTTAAATGACAAATAACTAACTGAGTATTTAAATACAAAGTCAAAAGCTGGCAATAAGTTTTCTCTGGGAGATTTTTGATTTGTCAAAATTAACTAATGAGAATAATATGAAATACACAAAAAACAAATGTATGTTAGTAATTAAAAAAAAACATTTTTTTACCTTTAACCATATAGTTAATAAATATTAAGATACTTTTTACTTTTCTCAAATCAATAAAATTACTAGTTATATAAGTAGTTTAAAAACAAAATGTTTAACGTGTGTATTAATTTACATTTAATTTACCTTTTTTTGGTAAAACTTGTTTATTTACATTAATAAAGTATGTTAATATGGTGTTTTTTATTTTTGAAAATAATAGATTTTAATCGCAGTTCTTTAACAATTTCAATTTTTACAATCTATTTATTTAGTGCTTCTTTAAAAATTACCATATTTTCTATTTGTCCGAATACATACAAACAGAACCATTAGTTACACAGCGGTTATTATTATATTTATTTGTAAAATATATATTAAACTACATAAAATGTATCTAAATAAACTTAAAAAAATATACCGTCACGGTACTTATATACATATACATACATATATGAAACAAAATACAAATTTGTTAAATGCTTGGCAAAAGTAAAAACTTTTTATATTTTTAAAAACTTTTTCAAAAGTGTTTTTATTTGTAATGGAAACCCGATTAACCACCAAAAAAAACAAAAAAAAAACCTGCCGGTTTCTTAAAAATATACATATATGTGAAAACTATACGTAACCGGTAAATTTGTTTAGGTAATACACCGGTAGCCGGTTTTCAAAACCGGCTTTTGAATACTCTACTTATAGTTTACATACTATGTATGTATGTATATTGTTCTATTTATATGAAAAAACTTATTATTATCAAGTTTTCTATAAATAAATTGATATTTTTATGTGTTTTATAATTTAAATGTTAGTCTTTTTTCTGTTAATTAGAATAAATTAAAAAAGTTTTATTTTTGGTTTACAGGGCTTCTATTTATCTTGTAAAGCGAGGGATGAACACAAATTGGTTACTTTAGTTATTCGAGTATCAGAACATATACGATTGTGGTTTAAAATATGTTTAGGGGAATTGGCTTCATTTGACACTTGTTTTTGGCAACTTTTTTTATTTTAATCATCGTATTTCCGGATAAATGCTTTATATAAGAACAAGGGGTTTTTTTGCATCAAACATAAACAAATGCATATGTATATATGTTACAAAGATGTAATCTCGCAAACAATATTTTTTTTAAGTTAAGATAATTTTCTTAAGAGTATTATAAAGATACAAACAATTTCTGATATGAGAATTTTTTAATAAATGTTATTTTATTACGAACTTTAATTTGTTTTAAGACAATTATTTTTGGTTTTTTATTCTGGCTCTAGTTCATTTCAAAGTTTCTTAGAAGTTTTATTTTTTATTGTTTAAGTTTTTGCCGACACTAGCCGAGTGGAATGCATTTTCGAAACCAGCTACGGATTTCATCATCAGTACTCTTTGATCGGTGGTTAACTAAGAAAATATTAAAAATTTGAATTATTTTTTTTTAGTTGTAGAATTATTTTATACAACTATTTTGATATAATCTAATAATGATTTTGCTGCCCAAAAAAAAAAAAAAACGACAAAATCATTTGTCCTGGGCAGGGTGGCACAACAATTGTTTCAACTTCATCCATTTATTTTATTATCAATTGAATAACATAAAAAAACCTGAGGCCTTATAAAGAGATTATTGTTATTATCAATCGCCACATAATCATTTGTTAACATTTAATAAGTATGAGAGGTGCCTCGCCCAATGATCCGATTACGCTTATTTTTAGCCTGATTAAGAAGACAATAAACAAAACAACTCGTTAGCTAGAATATAGCAATAACTAAATAAATTTATTTTTTTACAGATGTCACGTCTATACTTTCGATTTCAACAATATATTTTGAAAGTTTTTTAAAAATATAAATTTAAAAAAATTTCCATATTCTTAGTTCCTTGAATAACACAAAATTTTATCGACTCGCCAAATAAATGATTCTAAAGAATCTTCCAAAAAGGTTTTCTCATTTATTAAAATAAATATATATACATATGTATATATGAGCTCTTTGGTTTTTATGGTATTTTTTTTTTGTTTGTGTTAAAATAATTCAAATAAGCACCAACTAATGTCCTAATTAAAATAAGCGGCAAACAAACGTACACAAGTAATAAAACGTGTGTACGTTTAAAAGATTTTCCCGGATAATTACATAAAAATTTTAACGAGGTAATTAAACGGGGTTTACTGTATTATGAACTTTTCCCTTTAACAAATAAAACTGAAAGCTTAAATACATATTCGTTGAATTATAAAATTAATACATATGTAAATACCTACATACATATGCATATATGTATATAAATTATAAAAAGTAAATAAAAGGAAGGCCGCCATTGTATCAGACTATTTGTCAGCCACTTACAATTTACATTATACGTTGGGTTGTGCACGTTTTCATTAAGTTTCATGTAAAAAATCAAGTGGTTAGTTTTTTCTTCAATTTATTTAATTTTTTTTTTTAAACAACTGAAATATTATATTTATTATATAGACTTTATTTATAAATATAATCATATATTAAATGTATATATGTACAGACATATATAAAAACTGATAACACGGTTATACACAACTATAAATATACTTTAAAAAAAAGTATACAAATATTATAAAGTAATTTAGCAAATATGTTTAAAGACAGACATTGTTAGAGTAGACTTATTAATTGTATACACTCGAAAAAAGAAATCTAAATGCTTCAACTGTTGCGCAGCATGTAAAGGTTGCAAAAAGTTGTACCCAAAAAACTAACGGGGGAGAAGGAGAGATGGGATTTTTTTCGTTCCTTTTTTTTAAATTAAAAAACTTTTGAAATCCTGTTTAAAATCTTTTTGTCAGTGACTTTTTCTTATTTAAATTTGGCAAACGGTTTATAAGTACCAACAAAATATTAAAATAAATCTTATTTAAAAGCCTAAAGTGAAATTAATTAAGATTTTAAGGGTTCTTAATAGGTATAATAAGACACGTGAGCTAAGACAAATGGGAGTCTAGATTGACTTTCTTAATTCTTAAATTAAAAGATTTTTATTCCAGTTAAATAAAATACAAATCAATTTCTAAACTGGCACATTTTTTGTCATTATACACAAAGAAAAAACAGAGTTTTAGTTATAATAATCGAAGGGCATCATACTATGATTGGATTATATGTTTATGGCTAAACTATGTAATGATCGGTTTTAATCATAAAAAGTTTAATTAAAATGCTATTATGTAACCATACTAGTTGTTTGTAATGGAACTTTTCCGAAACGGCTTGACCGATTTGTTGAGTGTATTTGTTAGGTATGAGAATAGGTCATTGAGGGCGTGTGGTGGGCAAGAGGGGTAGAAGCTCCCCCTCCCTATATATTATTATCCGATGATAGTTTCAAGTCTTGAAGGAACTAAAGGCTATAAATTTTAACATTTAAGGCGTTAAATAAAGCAAAAAGGGTTAAAGCACCCCTCTACAATACCTTCTTAATTATTTAACCGATTCTATTGAAAATTTCATGTACTTTTTTGACCATTTTTTTTTTCATAATTTTTTTCATTTGGTGTCAAAAAATAACAATAACCATACATTTTGACAATCCTAACAACACTCTCTCATATTTAGATCCCATCCCCACACACTTACAAAACATTCATCATTTTTTATTAAAAACCGAAATATTCATTAGAAATAAGTTTTATGGCAAAACAACATTTGCCGGGTCATTTTGGTTATTATTATGTTATTTTCCATAATCAATAAATAGTTCCATATAATCACTATATAATTCCATACGATCATAATAAGGTTTCTTATAATCGTAATACGATCCCACATAGCCATAAAATGTTTCACATAACTATAAATTTATTTCTTCTTACCATAATATGATTCCACACAACCATATTATAGTCCCATATGTTCACAATATATTACGTTGTGACCATAATATGACTCCACCTAATCATAATATTTTGTATAACCATAATATGATTTCATACAACTAGAGTAGAGTTCCATATGATCATAATATATTTCCACCTTATAATAATTTATTATTATTATTTGGGATCCTTATACCGATTATCAGAAGAATCGAATTGAATCTGTTCGGAAACAGTTTCTTTTATTTTGTTTGGGTAATATAACATGGAATCCTAATATAAACATTCTGCCTTACACTGCCAGACTTGCTACAATTAATTTTCCAACGTTAGAAAGTAAAAGAATAAAGCTTAATGTTACTTTTATGGTGAATTTGTTAAATGGTTCTGTTAATTCCGAATTTCTGCTGAGTAATATCAACTTCAATATTCCACCTAGAGCTACTCGAAATTATTGCACACACCATTTTATGGTTATTTATAACTTTAAATGCTTTAAAATATAATGTTAATTTTGCGAACAAATCACGATTTATTCGTCACAACAGTTTTTTTTTAACATATTATTTTTTGTGGATAATCATATCGAAATTTTCATTAACGGTAACCATTTAATGAAAAAATATAAATCACTACTTGATTATCGTTTACTATAATTTGTTTGCAGTATCCAAACTTTTCGCAGAGAAAATAAAATAGTTGTAGTAATCATGTTTCAACCATGGTTTTTCTGTGCGTGCAGGTATATACATTTACGTATGTATGTATGTAAAAAAAAATTATGTATGTATTATATGCATCAATCTATTAATGATAGGATTGTATAGAGCTTAAATATTTTTGTACTAAAAGCAAGTTTAAGCAGATCATCAAACTGGCTTAAACTAGTTTGTTTATTTATTCAAACAAGGTTTTCATACTAGTTACGGACAGTTCTTATCACCCGGTGTTCTATTCTTACTTATCAACTAAAAGTTTTTTTAGTCCAATTTGTCTCTATTGTAGGCCATTGCAAATGAAATTAAAACAAAACACAGAAGCATATAAGATAATAAAACTTACATATATTAAATTAATCCAATTTTGAACTCGGCTAAATTAATTAAAAAACAAGTGCCAAATCTTATATACCCTTCACTTCATGTATTTTTGTATGTATTTATTTGTGTATATATATACATATGCATGTCCGAAAGGTATTTAAAGTCTTAAGCCTATAGAACACGAAATGTAAACAGCGACATGCGCATGTGTCTCTGACGTCACGAAAATGTTTAGCATATCGGTAACATTTTTAAAGTGAGCTGTAGGGGCTACATGCAGTTAAATTTTAATTGTACACGAAATATAACTTGGTGTTTTTAAAGCTAGAAACTGAAAGTACACGACATGTAGCAAATGTCGCTTCATGATGACGACAAAATTTCGTCAGAGTCACATGTTCATGTTGCTTTTTACATATCGTGTACTATAGGTTTTCGCCCATATCTTTGCTGATACCCCAGCAAAAAAGTATGCTTCCCCGGAAATAAATTTGTAAGGCAGAGTGCAGTTGTGCACCGCTTCCACTTCTATGAAAGATTACATGATTTTTACAATAGATTCCTCACGTAGAGGCTCTGCATTAGAGTTTCTTTTAAGAAACTGCTGAATATATTCATTTTGTACATCTGTTTTGTAAGCTAATAGTTTCAAAAGGCAATAAAAGAACAATTAAAATACAGATAAAGATTTTTTTCTGGGTCTTTCCTTCATTTGTAGGTAAATAATATTAAATATCTATATTCAATTTGCCGTAAAAATTTGTTAAGGTATAATTGTCAAAAATCCAAAAAATAATCCAAATTGTTTGTCATGTTGAAATAAAACAACTTTGTTTCTCATCTTTACTAATGTGTAAAGTATAAAATTATTTTGAATTTTTCAACTTAAATAAATAACCCTTAACGTATACATAATATATTTTAACTTTTTTTCTTCTGCATTTACACAACTTATTATCAAATGTAGATGAACCGAAAGATTTGTCTTCGATTGATTGTTCACCTCGAATTAAATTTATTTTAGAGATGCACTCAGCGACAAGCCGCGTGCTACACAAGTCCATATATATACAAACGTTTGTAAAAAAAAAATAAAAAACTATTTAGTACGTATACGCTATAAATAACGTCATCATTATTTTTCCAAAATTTTAAAAATACTTCTATAATAAATAAGTGACCCTGTAAGATGTAACATATATTTTGGATTTTATTATTATTTGAACAAACAGAAGTCTTCGTATGAACACATTTTTCAATAGAACTAAATTTTAATATGAATTAACATAATAGTTTTATTTTGAAAGACTTACAGACATATGTATATACATACATATGTATGTATGTATATGACCTCAATTTATTTTTCTCAATTGTGTAGCAAATATTGTAGCTTAAAAAAGTAATGCATATGCAGAAAAATTATTCTTCAAAAGACGTCTTAAAATTTAGATATATATAAAACTGTTCCCCAAAGTAAGTTAAGGCCAAACCAAAAAAAAATAAAAAATGATACCCAAGCAATTAAATATAACATTCCAGAGTATGGGAGGACAGAACTACGATTTCCGAAATATCCAACAAATGTTTAAAGGACTTATTTATGGCAAAATAATTATTTCCTTAGGGAAACCGTTATTTTCTAAGAGACATCAATTGCTATTGCTAGTATCTAAATATGAGTATTCCCAATTTCAAATCTTTGGCCTTATTTGCTTCTCAAAAACTGTTTTAGAGGCAAACAGCGTGAAACGATTTTTTTTTTGCTAAAAAATAGTGGTTACGCTTATTTGGGTAAATATTTATATTTTACTAATGTGACTGTAGCTCGACAACTTGTGTAATTCCCAATTCTTATAATCAATCAAGATAATCAAAACGTAACTTTTTGACTAGCAAAAATTTTGTTTATCAAAATTAATGTGGCTTTCTATTTGCGTCATATAAATTAGTAAGATTTAAGATAGGACATAAATAAAATAAGCGAAGGCAGTTGCTCTGCTAGCAAAACACTAACTAGAGGGAAGGAAACTGACACAAAACTAGTAGCGTGGCTGGTTTATTAATGCAAGAAAAACAATTCTGAGTCCAATACTTCATTTTAAAAAACCCCTGTGTCTTTAATGTGGTCTTGCCATAAAATGGCAAGGCCATGGCATTTTACCAAAGGTTGATGAATTAAGGTGAGTTGCCTTACTGACTCAATCTGGGGGCAATTTACGGCGTTCGATATCGAATGAAATTTTGTTCGATCGATCGAGTTTTCTGTGCATTTGGTATAGGAATTCTAATTAGAATTTTTTATTTTCAATCGATATCGAATGCCGTAATTTGCCCCCTGATCATACACGAAATATAACATTGATATGATTTTAGGATAGGATCCAATGTACAAATCAGAGATTGAAAGGCAGATATTTTTCCAAATCTATTTTGGTCTCGCCTAAACCTTTTACAACTGCGAAATTTAAAACCGACAGAAATGTTTCGGTATTTTTTTGCTGTTGACGCGTTACAACAAATCCATCTTGACATTGATGTAATGTGTCTAGTACAGTTAGTCGTGTACTACACCCCCTAGCTTTTCTATCCCTCGCCAACAAACTTCGTCTGTCCGCCTTTCAGCTTCTGCTTTGTAAATTGGGACTCAGCCTATGGTCTATTTATTAAAATAATTCAAAGTTGATTTTCAATTTCTCCTTGCACCGTTCAGATATATGCAAATAGGGGATTTCAGGATAACATTTTTGTTTATTACGTTTTTGTGTATAAAAGGAATTACTGCAAATAGTTGTGATTTTTTCGATGGTATAAACTAAACTTATTTCAGACTAGTTGAATCTATCCAAATGTCTTAAGTAAATTTAAACTTTTGCCATTTTGAGTTCTAAATTTGGAGTTAACAGGTTTACGCACTTAGTGAAACAAATTGTCATTTCACTACCTTTAAAACTCTTTAGTCTGAATAAAATTTCAATATTTTTTTAATTTGTTATACTATACAATTAAACCCGGTCAACTTCGCTTCCCCTATTAGTTACTTTATATTTCCCCCTTTTATACCACGTAAATTTTATTCAAACCGGCCCAGTGTTTAACTAGTTAACACTTTAACCCATTTCCCCCTTTTTTGTACTTTTCACATTAAATTTTGTTTGTATCTTGTTTAGTTTAGCAGATATAAGGCTACCAATTTTTTTCTCTTTTATACCCCCTAAATATTTGAATTTCCAAAAATTCCTTTTTCAAAGTCGAAAGTCCATGTCTTCAGCTTTATGCACTTGGGCTGTGCGATGAGGAATCAATCAATCAGTCACATTACTATTTTATATATATGTTGATAAATACTAAAAGGCCAATAAATTACCGATCTTTTTCAATTTAAGGTGTTTGTTTTTATGTTTTTACACCATTCACCACAGGTGACAAGGGTATATATAAGTTTGTCGTTCCGTTTGTAATTTCTACAATATTCATTTGCAACCCCATAAAGTATATATATATATATATATATATTCTGAATCTTTATAAATAGTGAAGTCGATTTAGCCATATCCGTCTGTCAGTCTGTGTGTCTGTCCGTCTGTTAAAACCAAGTTTTCTCAGCCACCTGATGTCATACAAACCCGTTACAGGTACTAAACAATCAGAGATTCTTGCTATTGAACATAACCAAAATCCGACAATTAACGAGATGTGGGTGAGACGTGCCTATTTGGGAAATTTGAAAAAATTTACTAATTGGCCCAGAATCAGCAAAGATATAGGCGAGAGACCTATATGGGCTAAACTTAATATCATTAAAAAAATCAAGTTTTCTATAACTTTAAATACCTTTCGCACATGTTAATAGATGCGTACATACATATGTATATACACACATATTCATACATACTTAAATACACATAGTGAAGGGTATATAAGCTTTGGCACAGCCGAATATAGCGCTCTTACTTGTTTTTTTTTTTACTCAAAGTATTAACAAATTTGACTCTATTCTGTCGTGTTCTATGGCATTGACACACAAACAAAATAGTTAAATAAAAAGGCCCTTAATAATTAGTTATTTTTTGATCGATCCATTGTACTTAAGAAAATCGATGTATGTACAGACATACGTAGTACGTACATGCCATGTGTAATGTTTTAAAAAAGTTGCTTTCTTATTATCACACACTGTATTACAATTTTTTTATTTTTGACCTACCTCTAACTAAGCTGCCTTTTGTTTTTGTCATTAAATATAACATACATATATGTTTGTTTTTCATTTAAATATTTTTCTTTTTGCTAAATATAGATTTCGCAATTTTAATGATTATAATACTGGCAGTAATTTATTTAACTATATACTTCACTCTGAATATGTGTATGTGTGCAAATAAATATATATACACAATTGTATTGTACTGTATGTAATACAGTGCTTTCTTTTGTTGTTTTTACAAAAAAATAAATATATACATATATGTATGTAAGTATGTATATTTAAAAAAACAGCAACAGCTACAGCCATAAAACGTTAACAATAAATATTTATTTTTTTAATTCTTTTCAACACATATTATCTTATCAATAAATATACATTTATTGATATGGTGTTGTGAATTTATAATCAACTTTTCAATGTTGTTTCCAATATGGGTTTGCTTCTACCCCATACCATAACAATGTTCGGTTGACGTTTCTGCTACATTAATAACACCATAGAATATGATTTTTTTTATTATTTGGAATTGAAATTTGCATTATTAAATATTATTATTAAGATTGTGTAAAAATATTTACCATTTAAAAAAATTTTAAAAGAATTTTTTAATATAAATATAAAATTAACCTCTCTCGAATTCTCGAAGGTACAGAACGTTTACAGAAAAGTATTGCTATAAAAAATATAAATTTGTGTTAAGCTAAATTAAAACAAATCAAAATAAAAAACAATTAAATAAGACTTATAAACTTTAACGTAAGTAAGACATACATAAGTAAATAATAATTAATTATTTTCCAATTTGTTTGCTTATATTAAAACGAATGCATAAATTTTATTGTTCCGCACTCTTTACCAGTACGAACTTTAACTTTGTCAAATCTTACACGTCTATAAATG